>JABUIW010040768.1:9341-25952 GCA_013363375.1 Menidia beryllina | reverse complement strand
ACAGACACACCTGTACAGGTAGAACTGGTTTCCACATTCTGACGTTCATGAACTTGACGGAGGGGACGTTTTCCTCTCAGGCGAAGCAGAATATGAAGGTAAATGATCAGTTTTTGTTCCTTTAATATGTTTAACTGGTAAAAATCAGCTGTAAACAGAAATCTGCATTAAATGGTCCGTTCCAGAATTTAACCCATAATGCCAAATGTATCATATTTGATACATATGGTTTCTAAAATGTTTTACCTCTGACACCTTTTGCCTAATTTAATGGTAAAAACTTTGCTCGAAATCCTATTGTACACAATCAGATACACCTGATAGCAGGGGGCAGAAGACTAAACAAAAAATAATCTTGACATAGTAATAAATTATTAATAATAAAAAAGTATTTCTGTTTTTTTAAAACATTCTGTTAAAAGGCCAAATAAGGAATTCAAACAAAAAAAAAGTTATTTTCTGTTTTGTTTTACTCTTGGATCGGACTTTAAAGGATTAATAGATAAATGTCAGCTCAGCTGAACTGAAGCAGAAGTGAATCCTCCATTTTATGAAGCATCTGAAGCAGAATTTACTGGATCAGAAACACACACATTTCTATTCAGCTGTGGGGGAATTTTCATAAACACTCTGAAAGAGAACAGGCTGATAATGTTGGGTTTAAACTCTGGATTCCACCCTGTGTGAAGTTAAATCAGGAAACTCGAGCTGTTGGTGTTTTTGGAATATTTGTAAATCTATCAGCTGAATAGAAGTCCCCATATCCTGAAATAACAGACGTTCTGTAAGGTTCTGAACAGCAGCTGCTCTGTCAGCAGGACCAAGGCTCCCTTTTATGAAGCAGCTTTTCTGAAAACTCTGAGTTTGTGAACTCTGAAATGAGGAAACTCTGAGTTTTCCGTTTCACTAAAAGAAGTTTATCCACATCTGTGTCTGTTGCCGTAGCAACATTCTCTGCAGAACTAACCTGGTCTGAGCAGGTTTTCTTACCACATGACAACAGGGTTTCCATAAAAAAGTCAACATGACCAATTTTGTGTTATGTAGATGTATTTTTCATTAGATTTTTTAATTGTAGTAGTAAATAATTTTGATCTGTAAATGTTTGTACATCTGTAAATGTGCTTCTGTTTTTTAAACTTTCAGGACCTTTATCAAAGAACTATTTATGTTTTTCAGTGTAAATGTAGTGACTGCCGGTTAAACCCACTCAAATCTCCACCCTCTGGTTCTCACTGCAGCAGCTCTGAATGTTTGTCAGCCTCTCAGTAACACACTGGCACCATCTTCAATCTGTCAAAGCCAGAACGCTTTAAGTCCAGTTCTTTTACCTTTTGACCTGCTTCCATTAGGTAACAGAATTGGTCATGTAGAAGAAACTGTGACATTTGGTCCATATGCAGTCGTTCAAATAAGATTCACATTACTTTTTTCTTCCCAATGTGCTTTCTGCTTTTTGTATGACCAAGTTAGAGAAGCAAGGGGACTATTTTAACTGTCAGGTGCAGCTCTTAGGTCATCATATCTTACAATATCTTAACTGTGACTGTAGGGACATCTTATCCTGGCAGTGAAAGAAAGCCCAGAGATTGGGTTCTGCTGACGGTATACTGAGGTCAGAAACCTCCATTATCCAGTAGGTAACTGACAGAACACTGGCTCCCCTATGTGTCCCCACAGGAAGTGTGACTGTCTGCTTTATATTTCCCTTCATAGCGGTCTGGTGAGAATGTGTGTCAAGTGTACTGTACCTGCAAATGTTTCCCAATGAAAGCACATTTAAAACAGCACAGTTTTTGTCCATATAGAAATCTCTGCTTCTCAATATAGCAGGTTTATTAGTTTGTTATATTTCATTTAATTTGAGTCTAGTTATCCTGGAGGGTTCTTTATAACACACAGAAAAGTTTCTCTTCAGTCCAATGGAAAGTTTTCAGCTTAGTATGATAAAATCTCATGTTTGTCGTGACTTTTTGTCAAGATCAGAAAACACGACAAAGGAGACACAGAGATTTGTCATGGTGTTATGCATTGAAAATAAAACTATTCTCATGAACTGGAAAGCAAAGGATAAACATAGTATTATTCAGTTTTAAAATCTTCTTTTAGACTATATTAGCTTGGTATTAATGTCTGCCTCCACCAAACAGCAACTAGCTGAACTGAATTCTCTCTGGTCCCCATTGATTAGCTATACCACTTGGACTGTTGTCTCACTTCTCTGGGCGGTTGGGAGGGGGCTTGGGGGGGTTCCTTGGGATTCAGGACTCTTGTGGCCTATGGAGTTGCGCGTCTTGGTTGGATGTTTGTGGGGGGGCTGGGTGTCTGACTCGGTTGGTGGTTTTAGGAGCCCTCAGATGGAGCTGTCTGAGGTGGGGATCACCTCGAGACCCTGTTGTGGTGGATCTGGCCCCGGACCGGGTGGCCGGTCTGCTCGGGCACAGGTTGGGGTCTGGGCCTGGGCTCTGGGTGACGGAGCCTGGTGGGGGCTGGGTTCTGGCTCTGGGCAAGTCTGCTCAGTCTGGGTCTTAGGGGGACTGGAGGGGGAGCCCCAGGTGGACTGGGTCTTGAGGGGACTGTGGCCATAACTGAGCCCAATCTGGGAAACCTGGGCTGAGGGTTACTCCTCACACACACACAGTCAGTTCCCCAGAGTCTAACAAACAAGTCTCTAACAAAGAAAGTGTAATTGAAGAAATCTTATATTCTATACATTTCTGAATTAATTTTATCAAATGATTTTTTTTTCTCCATGGATGCAGGTAGAAAGTGTGTGTGAGCTGGTGTGTGTTTCCTCTGCAGGTAGAAAGTGTGTGTGAGCTGGTGTGTGTTTCCTCTGCAGGTAGAAGGTGTGTGTGAGCTGGTGTGACCTCAGCAGCATGGATCAGAGTGAGGACCCTAAAAGCTCTCTGTGTGGGGAACATGAGAGCCAGAGCAGAGCTCAGAGGTGAGAGGACCATCTCTAACTGTCAGGGACTCTTCTCCATGTCAGAGCTCCCAGACTAAAGCAGCTTTATTCACAGGAAACAACCAGAACCAGAACCCAGCTGTGTGTCCTTTAAAAGTGACCGGTCAATGGACAAGCCTATTGGTTTCAAACCAGATGTTCCATCAGACAAACAGTGAGTACCTGTCAGCGTTTAGAAGAGGCTGGTTCCTGTTTCATATGAAAACCAGTTTTCAATTCAATTCAACTTATTCAATTCAATCTTATTTATATAGCTCCACATCACAACAACAGTTGTCTCACAGCACTTCCCAAACAGAGCAGGTCAGACCCTACTCTGAAGTTTACTACAGAAACCCAACAATTCCCACCATGAGCAAGCACTAGGCGACACAGGCAAGGAAAATCTTCCTTTTAACAGGCAGAAACCTCGGGCAGAACCATGGCTCAGGGTGGGCGGCCATCTGCCTCGGCCGATTGGGGGTGAGGGAAAGAGAGGGCAAGAGAGAGAGGGCGAGAGAGAGAGAGAGAGACAGAGAGAGAGAGAGAGAGAGAGAGAGAGAGAGAGAGAAGGACAGAGGGAGCAGAGAGAGGCAGCCAATACAGCAACACATAGACTGGATGAAAATAGCAATGATATTAATACTAATGATAATGGTAGAAGTTATGACAGAAATAACACTATGCAGAATAGTAGCAGAGCAGGAACACGGGGGCAGCAGGAAACTCCCAACCACAGATCCAGACTCCACAGCTCTAGGAACACCTGCAGGAAGTGATAGGAGGAGATTCCCAACCACAGATCCAGACCCCACAGCTCCAGAGCCAGGAACATCTGCAGAAAGTGTTAGGAGGAGAGAGGAGAGAGAAGGGGGACGAGAAAGCACAAGACTACGGGGAAGGGAGAGAGTCCAGTTAGTAACATTGTTAATGTGTAGCCCACCTAAAGGTAAGGGCCCCTGAGTTCTTTTATAACTCAAACACTAATAATTTGTAAAAACCCTAATTAGTTGCTCTACTGAATAAAGTTACACTGTCTTACCTCTTCAGTGATGATAGCTTCAAATACACAGATACACAGCAATGAAATAATCAAACTGATATGAATGAATAAACCTTGAATTTACTGAACAATAGCACATATTTAAACAATCAACAACCAAATCAAATGTCCTGCACTGAACCCCACTCGTTTCAGGCCTGTTGGGTGAGTTGAGAGCGATGAGGTACCTTTACTTTTTGTCTTTCACACACAGTTTACCGCCGTTCACACAGCGTTGAACAAGCGTGGAGTGTCCAAGATGGCATGGGTAAACACTCACGGGCCTCCGTGAGTGTGACCCACGTGTCCGCTCTGCCCTCAGCTCCTCTCCGACTCACAAACACAAATCCACATATGTCACTCTTCAAACATATTTGCTCCTTATCAAAAATGTCCATGCCCCAAACCGGGAACATAAATACTTTTCGGGTTGACTTCGCCAGTCACACACGCGGAGCATTCACCGGGCTAGCGAATGCTAAAAAACGGAGCTCACTCAGTTATATTCCAGGGTTGTCCTCAGTCTGAAAACATCCACGAGTTCTTTGAAAATGTGGCAAAACAGGTCTCAATCAGCGACTATTGAGTTAACAGTCCAGAAACTCTATTATAACTACACACTAAATCCAACGTGCTTCCCTTCGTCCTTTCCCTCGCGCGAACCAAACAAACATCATGGACTCTCTTTCACTTCCGGGAACGTCAATACAATACAGGAGTAAACGAGTGACAGTAGTACGCATGCACATCACTTCCCATAGACCTTCAAAATAAAATACATTAACAATAATGCAAAAATACCTCTTAACTTACTCTTATACTTTTAAACAATTTTAAACACATTAACACATAAATGAAATGTATTTATATAACTTAAACTAATTCATTCATACTTTTTAACCATGAAACTGATCATGAGTATTTCACATTTTAACCTCGTTACAAATGGAATGAGGTTGCACCGGGAGGGAGAGAGAGAAAGGAAAGGGGAGCTTGGTGCATCATGATGCATCCCCCGGCAGTCTAGGCCTATAGCAGCACAACCAGGGGTGGACTTACCCTACTATAAGCTCTATCATAAAGGAAAGTCTTAAGCCTACTCTTAAATATAGAGCCTCCCGGACCCAAACTGGAACCTGGTTCCACAAAAGAGGACTCTGATGGCTGAGCTCTTTAAGATAAGATGGTTCCTGACCATGAAGAGCTTTGTACGTAAGGAGAAGGATTTTAAATACTATTCTGGATTTAACAGGAAGCCAGTGCAGAGAAGCCAAGACAGGATAAATATGATCTATTTTACTGGTTCCTGTCAGAACACGTGCTGCAGCATTCTGGATCAGCTGAAGAGTCTTAATGGACTTTTTTTGAAGAGCCTGATAACAGGGAATTGCAGTAATCCAGCCTAGAAGTAACAAATGCATGGACTAGTTTTTCTGCATCATTTTTACACAGGATGCTCCCAATTTTTGCGATATTACGAAGGTGAAAGAAGGCGGTTCTTGAAATTTGCTTAATGTGAGAGTTAAACGACATGTCCCGATCGAAGATAACTCCAAGATTTCTCACAGTGGTGCTGGAGGCCAGGGCGATGCTATCCAGGGAAACTATATTTCTAGATAATGCGTCACGGAGGTGCTTAGGCCCCAGAACAATAACTTCAGTTTTAGTTGAGTTTAACATTAGAAAATTGCAGGTCATCCAGGTTTTAACATCCTGAAGAGACATTTGTAGCTTAGCTAGCTGATGAGTTTCATCTGGCTTGATCCAAAGATATAACTGAGTATCATCTGCATTGCAATGAAAGTTGATAGAGTGTTTCCTGATAATATTTCCTAAAGGAAGCATATATAACGTAAAGAGGATTGGTCCGAAAATGGATCCTTGTGGAACTCCGTGGCTAACTCTGGCATGCATGGAGGACTCATCGTTAATATGCACAAACTGAAACCGATCTGATAAATAGGACCTAAACCAACTTAGAACGGCTCCTTTAATGCCAATGAAATGTTCCAGTCTCTGTAATAGGATCTGATGGTCAATGGTGTCAAAAGCAGCACTAAGATCTAATAAAACCAAGACGGAGACGAGTCCTTGCCATCTGATGCCGTCTGATGCCATTAGGTGGTCATTAGTAATTTTCACGAGTGCTGTCTCTGTGCTATGATGAGCTCTAAATCCTGACTGAAAATCCTCAAACAAGCTATAGCTATGTAGATAGTCACACAGCTGTTTGGCTATTGCTTTCTCCAGGACCTTGGAGATGAATGGAAGGTTGGATATAGGTCTATAGTTGGCTAAAACATCTGGGTCCAGGTTAGGCTTTTTCAAAAAAGGTTTAATTACAGCTACTTTAAAGTACTGTGGCACATAGCCTGTTAATAAGGACAGATTGATCACGTCTAGCAGAGAAGTACCGACTAAGGGTAGGACTTCTTTAACCAACCTAGTCGGGATGGGGTCCACGAGGCAAGTAGAAGGTTTGGATGAAGAAATGATTGAAGTTAGTTGACAAAGATTTAGGGAAGCAAAACAGTCAAAACGTATAACTGGTTCTGGTCCTACAGTTACTGAGTTTAAAGATAAGTCGATGCTAGTTGAGGGCAAGTCTTGGTGGATTTTGTTCCTAATAGCTAGAATTTTATCATTAAAGAAGCTTATGAAGTCATGGCTAGTGAGAGCTATTGGAGTACTTGATTCAATAGAGCTGTGGCTCTCAGTCAGCCTGGCAACAGTGCTGAAAAGAAACCTGGGATTGTTCCTATTTTCCTCAATTAAAGACAAGTAATATGCTGCTTTGGCATCACGGAGGGCATTCCTATAAGCTTTAAGCCTATCTTGCCAAGATAAACAAGACTTTTCCAGCTTGGTTGAACGCCAGTTCTTCTCAAGTTTCCGAGATATCTGCTTTAATTTGCGGGTTTCACTAGTATATCATGGAGCTAACCGTCTTTGTTTAAGTATTTTCTTCTTTAGGGGGGCTACAGCGTTGAGTGCTGCTCGCAGCAAGCCTTCAACACCATCAACAAGATGATCAACTTGGGAAGGAAATTAACATAAGAGTCCTCTGTTTCTGTACGACTTGATAATGGATGTAGAGCTGATGAAATCACATCCTTAAATGTAGCTATAGCACTATCAGACAGGCATCTTGAGTAGACATTTTTACCCAGTGGAGGGTAATTCAGTAGTAAAAGCTCAAAAGTTAGCAAACAGTGGTCAGATAAAGACAGATTATGTGGGAACACTATTACATGTTCAATTTCAATACCATATACCAGAACAAGATCAAGGGTGTGGTTAAAACAGTCGGTTCGTGAACACCCTGAGAGAAGCCAATGGAATCTAACAGAGAGATAAACGCAGTACTGAGGCTGTCATTCTCAACATCCACATGGATATTAAAGTCCCCTACGATAATTACTTTGTCCGTTTTAAGGACTAAAGTTGACAAAAACTCTGCAAATTCAGATAAGAATTCAGAGTATGGACCGGGTGCTCGGTACACTATAATAAATAGAATAGGTTGCAGTGATTTCCAGCTTGGATGGGAAAGACTCAGAACAAGGCTTTCAAAAGAGTTATAGTTCAGTTTAGCTTTAGAGCTGATTACAAGACTGGAGTCAAAGATAGCTGCAACTCCACCTCTTCGGCCTGTGCTTCGAGGAATCTGAGTAATCCTATGACTGGGAGGGGTGGATTAATTTAGGCTCACATATTCTCCATCACCCAGCCAGGTTTCAGTAAGACAAAATAAATCAATCTTATAATCTGATTTTAGTTCATTTACTAGCACACCTTTAGAAAAGAGAGATCTGATATTCAAGAGTCCACATTTTACTCTCTTATTTGCTTGCACTATTTCTCTTGTGGTTTTCATTTTTATGAGGTTTTTATGCACGACTCCTCTGTTTACCCTTCATTTAAAAAAATTCAATGACCGGGGGACAGACACCATCTCTATAGGTTTTTCACTAAGTAACTCCTGGAATGGAGGAGCAGAGAAGATGGTTACACTACAACTCCGCTTCCTCCTCTCAACCCTGGTTTGCCACCGATCTAGTCTGCTAACAAAGTTGGCTAGGTTTCTAGAAATGAGAGCGGCTCCCTCCCCCGTGGGATGGATGCCGTCTCTCCTAATCAGGCCAGGTCTTCCCCCGCTGAGTGGGGAAAATCTCTTAGCAACGCGAACAGATTTAGGGGGCACTAGGGGCTTAGACTGTTTAAGACTATTCCTCCCTCGGACAGCCACCCAGTTATCCTTTCCTGGCTGCTCAGGAGAGGCCGGGGCGGGGGGGGGGGCGGCTATCAGCTAACTCAGGTCGGTCCGCACCGACTACCTGGGACTGGCTACACTTACACTGGCTGATCTACTACGGCGCGGAGCCGAGCTTCTAACACACTGAGCCTCGCCTCCATGTCTAGAAATAAACTAAACTTGTTACACATACCACTACTGTTGAAAGAGGCAGAGGAGTAACTAAACATCAGAGACACCGTGCAAGAGAAAGCAGGAGAGCGAGAGGGAGAAGCCATCGCTAGCTGTTAGTCGCTAACGGCTAAACTAAAGTACGGTTGGCCACCGGAACTTTTATTACATCCACTATAAGACAGAACAGCAGTCACTCAAGATGGAAAGAACTATTGGTGCTTAGGCAAACTTACTGAAATATAATTACGTTATATGGTAGTTAGCAAGAGCAGACAAAAAGCGCTACCACCACACCGCTAGCACCGAAAACGGTGTACGTCACTGTCACCACCATTTGCCAAGTGGCTGTAACCAGCTCTCACTTTTCTCATGAACTTCTTCACACTTGGATCAGTTCTTGATGTCTCTGTGAGACTAATTCTAATGTGATGTTGTTAGTTGAGTCCTGCAGCTCTTTATTCAATCAGAGGGAGATTATCAGAGACCAGCTGTCCCCAATGGAACATTGTTCCTCATCAGCCACACAGACTCTCTGACAGGCCTTTGTAGACTCAAACAACATAACTGAGGACATTAGTTTGAAGAAAGCAAGTGTTTTTCTGTCAGGACCCATCAGAGACTCGGACCTGGATCTGAACCAGGACCTGGATCTGAACCTGGACCTGGATCTGAACCTACACCTGCATCTGGTCCTGGACCTGGATCTGGACCCAGCTGTATGTCCATGAAGAGTGACTGGTCAATGGGAAAACCCATGAACTTCAAACCAACCCATCATCCATCATTCCAGAGGTGAGCTGTGTGTGAATGCTGTAACAGTGTAAATGTATCAGAATCAGTGTGTGTTTAATGTGAGCTCAGCTCTGTTTCCATCATCTGTGTCTTCAGAAGTGAAGCTCTGTGTGTTGAAAGTGTCTCTTAAAGTCTGTGGTCAAAGTGGACAGAATGGATGTTCGAGGAGGCCTTTGTGAGTGTGTGTAGGACAGCAGCTGGTCTAGCTGGTGTCCCCTTTGTGCTTTGGCTTTAACACAGTGGAGCAGGGAGCTTCCACTCAGTGGCAGCTGCTGCTGGATGGAGGAGGACACAAAGGAAAAAGCTGTAGGTCTTAGTGGGACCAGCAGGACCACTACAGGGAGTCCTCTGGTGGACTGGAACATCCACACATCAGCTCATGGACCTTCAGCTTGTGTTTGTCTGTCTGTGAGTGGACAGAATGTGAGCTCATTGTTCCTGATTCCTCCACAGAGTGGAGCAGCAGAGCTCAGAGGTTCCCAGTGCTCAGTCTACCCAGCAGCATCAAACACAGTTGGACTCCATCTTCATGGTCTGGACATGTTCTTTTCTAGTTCTTCTGTTCAGTCATCTCCACGCTGCACTCTGTAGACCAGTGGATTGTCAGAGTGTCCAACATGGAGATGATGTTTGGCTCCATGTTTCAGTCTGATTGGATCATTCAGATCATGTTCTGTTCCAGTTGCTTGAGGACAACATGATGACTTTTGTGAAGGAGGAGCTTAAGAAGATTCAGAAGGCTCTGAGTCCAGATGACCCACAATGCTTAAAAAGTCAGAGGGAGGATGAGGATGCAGAGCAGTGGAGCAGCAGAGAGGCATTAGTGACGATCACAGTGCACTTCCTGAGGAGAATGAAGCAGGAGGAGCTGGCTGAGCGTCTGAGGAGCAGTAAGATGATTTCTCTGAAAGTTTAACCTGCTGGAGAAAGGACACATTTATTCAGTTATCAAGACATTCAGTCTTTACATGGACAAATGTTTATTTAATAATGTTATCTGTTGTCTTCATTTCAGAACATTTTGCCGCAGTTTGTGGGCGTAAACATAAATCTGCTCTGAAGAAGAAGTTCCAGTGTGTGTTTGAGGGCATTTCTAAAGCGGGAAGCCCAACCCTTCTGAATCAGATCTACACAGAGCTCTACATCACAGAGGGGGGGGCTGCAGGGCTCAATGAGGAACATGAGATCAGACAGATTGAAGCAGCATCAAGGAAAGCAGACGGACCAGAAACAACCATCAGACAAGAAGACGTCTTCAAAGTACCACCTGGAAGAGACCAACTAAGCAGAGTAGTGCTGACAAAGGGGGTGGCTGGCATTGGGAAAACAGTCCTGACCCAGAAGTTCACTCTGGACTGGGCTGAAGGCAAAGCCAACCAGGACATCCACTTCCTGTTTCCCTTCACCTTCAGAGAGCTGAACGTGCTGAGAGGGAAACAGTTCAGCCTGCAGGGACTCCTCCATCACTTCTTTCCTGAAACCAGAGCAGCAGGAGTCTGCAGCTCTGCAGAGTTCCAGGTTGTGTTCATCTTTGATGGTCTGGATGAGAGTCGACTTCCTCTGGACTTCCTCCACCAGGAGCCCCTGACTGACGTCACAGAGTCCAGCTCAGTGGACGTGCTACTGACCAGCCTCATTAGGGGGAAGCTGCTTCCCTCTGCTCGCCTCTGGATAACCACACGGCCCGCAGCAGCCAATCAGATCCCTGCTGACTTCGTTAGCATGGTGACGGAGGTCAGAGGCTTCACAGATGAGCAGAAGGAGGAGTACTTCAGGAAGAGGTTCAGAGAGAAGACCCAGGCCAGCAGCATCGTCTCCCACATCAAGAGCTGCCGGAGCCTCCACATCATGTGCCACATCCCAGTCTTCTGCTGGATCTCTGCTACAGTTCTGGAGGACGTGCTGAGGACCACAGGGGGGGGGGCAGCTGCCCAAGAGCCTGACTGAAATGTACATCCACTTCCTGGTGGTTCAGGCCAAAGTGAAGAGGGTCAAGTATGATGGAGGAGCTGAGACAGATCCACACTGGAGTCCAGAGAGCAGGGAGATGGTGGAGTCTCTCGGAAAACTGGCTTTTGATCAGCTGCAGAGAGGAAACCTGATCTTCTATGAATCAGACCTGACAGAGTGTGGCATCGATATCTCAGCAGCCTCAGTGTACTCAGGAGTGTTCACACAGATCTTTAAAGAGGAGAGCGGGCTGTACCAGGACCGGGTGTTCTGCTTCATCCATCTGAGTGTTCAGGAGTTTCTGGCTGCTCTACACCTCCATCTGACCTTCATCAGCTCTGGAATAAACCTGCTAGAAGAACAAAAAAGAACCTTCAACAGACTTGATAAGAAACCAAAGCTGAAACACCTCCATCAGAGTGCTGTGAACATGGCCCTGAAGAGTCCAAATGGACACCTGGACCTGTTCCTCCGCTTCCTCCTGGGTCTTTCTCTGGAGGCCAATCAGAGGCTCCTACGAGGTCTGCTGACACAGACAGGAAGTAGCTCACAGACCAATCAGGAAACAGTTCAGTACATAAAGAAGAAGCTGAGTGAGGATGTGTCTGTAGAGAGAAGCATCAACCTGTTCCACTGTCTGAATGAACTGAACGATGGTTCTCTGGTGGAACAGATCCAACAGGCCCTGAGTTCAGGAAGTCTCCCCACACATATACTGTCTCCTGCTCAGTGGTCAGCGCTGGTCTTCGTCTTACTGTCATCAGAGAAAGATCTGGATGAGTTTGATCTGAAGAAATATTCTGCTTCAGAGGAGGCTCTTCTGAGGCTGCTGCCAGTGGTCAAAGCCTCAAAGAAAGCTCTGTGAGTACAGACAAAGATTGATCGATTTAGAAGTGGTCACTTGTTAGCTGGATACAGCCTTTTTTATTTTGTGATTCTTTAAAGCATTTTTAAAAAACTGAAACTTTACAAAACCTGTTTGACTGATTATCTAATCCATTTATTTTTTCTCTTCTCAGACTCAGAGGCTGTAACCTCTCAGAGAAAAGCTGTGAAGCTCTGTCCTCAGTTCTCAGCTCTCAGTCCTCCAGTCTGACACATCTGGACCTGAGTAACAACCAGCTGGAGGATTCAGGGGTGAAACATGTTTCTGCTGGACTAGAAAGTCCAAACTGCAGACTGGAAACACTCAGGTCAGAAGTGGATGAACACTGACTTTTCCTTCCAGAAAGTGAAGTTTAGAATTCTGAAGTAGTAAATATGTGAATATGAGCAGCTTTGTTTGGGAATTTAGCAGAGTTATTACAAATGTGTGCTCTGTGTTTTATGAAAAGATGCAGCCAGATCAGATCATCATTTTTCTCTCTGTTCCACTGATTGAAAACAACGTTTAACTTAGAGAAAGGAGCCTGTAAACACAGAGGGCTTTACTTGCTCTGTGAGCTGCTCTGAGACATCTTTGTTCAGTAGAGATGAGGCTGTGTGATCTGGGGGCTTTGGGGCTGCTGGTTGCAGATGTTTTCTCACTCTGGACGTGGAGCTTCAAAAGATGTTACTCAGACTATTTTATGTTGTTTTATTAAAAGAGGAACTCTTCTCACAATCCCTCCTTCTTGTCAACAGGCTTATAACATTTAAACTTGTAGTGTTTACAGATAGCAAATAATGTTGTTTTTTCCTTCGAGCTGAAAATGTTTAAGCTGAATGAAGCACAGACTTACTTTACAAACTCTTGTTGATTTTAACATTACTAAATGTTCAAGTTATTCAGAGATTAAATGCACTTTGACAGTAAATCAAGAAACAGCTTAATGTCATATTCAAAGTATTCAATGGCTGCTTAAAATCCAATGTTGAAATGCACATCTACAACCTAAAGAGATGGGAAAACGGATTTTGGTTTAACATTTTATCAGTTGGGCATGGTGTGGTGGTTAGCACCTTCCCTCAAGAAGGTTCAGGGTTCAACTCCAGTTCTCCCTGCGACCCCATCAGGGAATAAGTGGCCATGTTGATGGATGGATGTATGGATGGATGGAAGGATTTTATCAGTTAGGTTTCCAAAACATAAGTAGGTTTTTCAATATGAACACATTCCATTCAGATTACTCCTCATGTTATGTTCTTTCTTAGACTGGAAGGCTGCAGTTTGTCAGAGAACAGCTGTGCTTCTGTGGTCTCAGCTCTGAAGTCCAACCCCTCCCATCTGACAGAACTGGACCTGAGCTGGAACCCCATCTCTGAGTGTGTGATGAAGGAGCTGAGCAGCTTTCTGCAGAGTCCACTCTGTGGACTGAAGACTCTGAGGTCAGACTCCAGGTTTTAGTGGTTAGTTCAGATCAGAGGATGAGCTGAAAGCTGTGCTGACATTAAATGGTGAACAGAAGCCTTTTAAAGATTCCTACTAAGAATTTTTGTTTAAATATGATTTTCACTTCTTTCAGGTAAACATTTATTTACAAGAATCCACATTTAATAAAAATGTTTGACCTTCAGCTCCCACAGAGCTCATTATTCATGTTCCTCCTCTCCACCACCAGACTGCTCTCATGTGTTATTGAGTCATTGCTTTGGGGTTAACAGAGTGATTCCCCTTTATTCTTGGCACAGGTTGATCAGATCTTCTTTTTCGGCAACAACCAAAAACACTTACGTGCTCCCCCTGCTGTCAAACTCTGCAAACTCTCGCTTTCCGGACACTGGAAGGAACACACCTTCTTATCCATTCTAACACAGAACAGTCTGTTACACTTACATGCAGTAAGTTCGTCAGATGTCTGCTGGTCAATAGGGCTAAGTCAGAGAGGGATTTGAGTGGAGCTGGAGGGCTTCATGTGTGTCCTTTGCCATGTTTTGCAGGATTGACAGCTCTGTTGTATCTCTCTGACTTTAAGTGCCCATGCCTCTGGACTCATGACAACAGTCCACTCGTTGGAGTGGGACTTTGCACGCGTTGAAAGTTTACTACTGAAAGCTAGCAAAGAATTGTGTGACTTTTATTTTGGCGATCGTCTGGGGACTCATCACTGATGAGGACTAAGGGCTACTAGTGATTCATGTTTTGTATGACTTTTAACGTCATTTCGTCAATCGACTCACGTGCATGCACGCATGTGCCTCTGGACTCACACCTGTGGGAGAGCTGAGTGAAGCTGACACCCCACACACTTAAAACATTCCTGCAAATAGATCAAATGATTTGTGCTGTAAAAAACGCCGTCTGCTTTTGTTTCTGAGATACTAACAATCATAATTTTGGCCGGTGATGTCACCACTGGTCAACATCGCCATCTTGCTCCTAAACAAACCAGCATGGTCTACCTTTTTAGTGCTCCCTTTGTTGTTGGTTGTTGATTGAATAATTCTATTAATATTTGACCACTAAAGTGGCGCATTACAGTCACCAGCTGGTGTGGAGTGTGGACCAGAATGTCACTCAGGGGTTAATTTCGGAGTTGTCTGATTTTGTCAATGCAGGAAAGGACATCAGGTAAGTCTCTTACTTCTCTGAAAAGAAGTGGGGCATCAAAGTTTTCTTTTTGAATGAACCTGTCACAGCGGTGTTATTTAGCTGGGGTTTTTTGTCCTGTCTCCGTGTGGTCTCGTAATTTCCTTTTTATTTTGATAAGTAACCCTCATCTCGTTTCAGGTCACTTGCACTTCCTGGTGTGTCATCTATACTTTCAAAGGAGAATAAACACTTGTGATTTTGAAAATTAACTTTGTAAACGCTGGCAGTGCCCCCCCTAATGATTGTTCTGCTCAGCATGTGTTTGTGTGGATGGAGCCACTGGTGGAGCTGGCAGAGTTTAGAGCTGAAGTCACTGTGTCTTTATGAAGCAGCAGCATGTTGTCATTAATGTGAATGAGAGCTCTTTTTCTCTGGTTCTGTTTGACTGTTGTAACCTGCATCCTGTTGGCTTCAGCTCACATCTTTTACTCTTTATTCAGGTTGACGGACTGCAGTTTGTCAGAGACCAGCTGGTCTTCTGTGGTCTCAGCTCTGAAGTCCAACCCCTCCCATCTGACAGAACTGGACCTGAGCTGGAACCCCATCTCTGAGTGTGTGATGAAGGAGCTGAGCAGCTTTCTGCAGAGTGCACTCTGTGGACTGAAGACTCTGAGGTCAGACTCCAGGTTTTAGTGGTTAGTTCAGATCAGAGGATGAGCTGAAAGCTGTGCTGCTCTACATGGTAAAGTCTTCAGCTCACAGATTTAGTTCTTTATTCAGATTGGAGCTCTGCTGGTTGTCAGAGACCAGCTGAATGTGATTGGACCCACAGTCACATCTATGTGCAACATCTGTCTTTACTGGCTTTACTCTGACTGTGATTGGACCCAGATTGTCCTTTGCTCTCCTCAGACTGCAGTGGTGCAGCTTGTCTGGGACCAGCTGCTGGTCTCTGGTCTCAGCCCTGAAGTCAAACCCGTCCCAGCTAGTGGAACTGGACCTGGGTGGAAACTCCCTGGGAAAATCAGATGTGGAAAGTCTGTGTGCTCTGGTGGACAGCCCTGAGTGTCGACTGGAGACTGCGAGGTCAGCAGAGGGGGAGCTGGGCTGTCTTTTCCTGCGTCTGGCTGCAGGTTGAACACCCTCTGTGTTGTGAAGGCCTGCAGGGAGCAGAAATCTTAATCATGCAGAGATAAAAGGGCCTCTCTGGTTATTTTGTGTGTGCATAAACAACCTTGTGGCTACAGGGTTTTTTACTTCCAGAGTCCCCAGAGCTTAAAGCCTGAGCAGTTCCACTGTTCTAGATCATAGTTGTTTATCTTATTCAGCTCTTGAGTGAATGCTGGGATGGGGGAAGAAAGAAGCTTTATGCAGACCAGCCACAAGGGTTTTTAACCTAAAACTAAGTCCAAAACTCAAATGAACCTGAGAAAAAAAAGGCAGATGCAGTACCAATCTAAGCCTCCAGGGGACACAATGACTTATCGGCCATCTATTCTTTACCAATAAGTCTTATAATTGATCACTCTCACAGCTACAGGAAACTGGTTTGACCTTCTAATGTGTCCAACTACATTGGAACACTAGACTATTTGTCTGTTATATTGTTAATGAACATAGAAAAACAGACTGCAGATTTAAGTTTGCACAAAGGTGTTTTTTCTTTGATAGGAATTATTACTCAAATATGCAAAGAAATGAGGAGCGAAATGACCCACTCTGCCTGTAATTGCTCTCGGCGCCCCCTGGTGGTCATGCTCAGCTCTCATGGATGACTGAGATAGTTTTTTTATCACAAAAAGACACTTAAATGTTTTACTTTTGGTTGTTTCCTGTCAGAATATTTAACTAAATGTTTTTTTACTCTTCTTCACTGGCTACTTAACTTTGATGTGTCTCTTTAGATAAACTGGTTATTCCTGAAGGAATGATTGGACAGTGACTGACTGCAGCCTCTCTCTCTCTCTCTCTCTCTCTCTCTCTCTCTCTCTCTCTCTCTC
>JABUIW010040763.1:0-10420 GCA_013363375.1 Menidia beryllina | reverse complement strand
TGTGTTCGGTGTTTACATAGTCATAGCACAAACTATTCTGTGGCTCTAGAAAAATCAGTCAAAATTCTCAAAAAACTCTGGCAGTGAGCGACTCTCTGTTCTGAAAATGGCTGCCAGTCAATGAGTTAATGTCGTTGGGTTTTTGTAATTTGTAATTCTGCTTAGTTGACGTTTTTGTGTTTTTTCAAGATATCGCAGTGTTTTAAATCTATTGTCGTGTTTCTGAATTAGCAGTTGTAACTAGTGATTTGCTAATAAAGTTTGCGCTTCAAGACCACTGTAGTTCACCAAAATACACATTATATGAAATGTGTGTTTTTTTGCCTTTTGACCAATGAACTGCTCGAGCAGTGGGTCGGGCTTTCTCCTATAGCCCAAAATGGACATTCTGAAATTTAAATTTCTGTTTTATTCATTTAGAAAACAAGACGAAAGTTGCTCCGAGTCTCACCCCCGTTAAGGAGGGTCGCGCCCCTTTTGGTGATGGGAGGTCCATCTCCAGTGGTGGTGCGTGCTATTACTTTAAAGGTGTAATAGTGTTGGGGGTCCAGGTTGTTCAGCACAATGTGATTCACATTGGGATCGCTGATAATCTCCATCTCCAGAAGGCTGTGTCCGTTGTCCACATCTGGAGATGAAACCCAAATCATCACATAAAAACAGAGGTAAAATAAAAAAAGATATAGCTTTTCCATATTTAAAAAACTGAAATAAATGCACAAACATCAAAAATGTAACCCTAGTTAAACTGTTCACCATCATTTGGCCTTACTTTGCTGATACTGGACCACATATCCCCGTAAGATGCCGTTGATTTCGAGTGGAGGAGTCCAGAAGAGAATCAGTGAGGTCTCTGTAGGACTTTCAAAGCTCAATGATGCCGGAGGACCAGGAGCTGAACAGACACAAGAAAGGTGCAACATGAAGTGATGAATATGGAAAAACCTCAGAAAATGCAATCTGGGATGCGATTTTATACCTTAAGACATTTTTTTATACCATTTATCAATCTCTCGTGCCACCTTTGCTCGACTCACTTGACTTTATCAACAGTGTCTTTCGTAGAAATTTAAACGCAAATATTGTGAGTAAAATCGATTTTAGATTTTAAACCTGTTAGGTTTGAGAGGTAGTGTCATAAACAGAATAAAACTCAGTGAATCAACAACCGGACATGAACTGGGGCTGTTGAAGTGAAGGAGATCAGAGTTACAGAGGGTTCTTCTAGTTTACAGTCATTTAAGTGTTTTTTCAGTGGTTTTTATAAGAAACAAAGGAATAACAAGCATAAAAACAGAATAAATCAGTCAGCACTGTTTCTCGGGATAGCAGCTGATTCGTTGCATCCGTCCCAAGTTTGTAAGAGAGAAAAGTTTTCTGTGATGTCATGTTACTTTGCATATGTTAGCCTTTAAATGCAGTTTAAATTGGAAACAAATCAAACAATAACCTAAAAAAAATATAAAGCACATTAAGTGACATAAAGATGTTTTTAATTGCAGCAAAAAATGATGGTGGCCCTAAAATTTAGCAATAGGGGATTCCAGAGTAGGTAGCACTTTAACTACACATGACAATAATAATAGTAATTTTTTAGAAAAAGTGGACATATTAATCCGACATGAAAGGTGTGCATGTTGGTGCTTTACAATTCTTTCCTTTGAAGGACACAGGCGTGTCATGTTAATCCTATCCAGTCTTAGGACACATTTTGAAATAGTTATGTCAACTACAGTTTTTTTTTTCATGTTAATGCACAAATAAAAGCTCCATAGAAAAATATGAAAATGGATGCAAGCAAAGGTACAAATGTGTAGTTTCTAGCAACTACAATCAATTCAACCGAGACGTGGGTTAGTAACAAATGCAAACAAGCCATATGACAAATGTCAAAAACAACTTTGACTTGGAACTCACCTCCCTCTGGGGTTTTGAAGTGGTGGGCTCGGGAGCGAGGGCTCTCCCCTTTGCTGTTGAAGGCCGTGACTGAGAGCTCATAGAGAGAGAAGAGACGCAGACCCGCCACTTCTTTGGATGTGTCCGGGCCTCGGACCTCCACCTCCCAGCTGTCCCGGCCTCTGTGCTTGACCCCCTCCATTGTTTCTCTGATCTCCTCATTGTGTAGGTGGCCATGAGGCCTGAGGCCATGTCCACTCTGAGGACCCAACCTTTTGATGTAGATCTGATCGGATGGCAGACAATAGCAAGTTTGTTAAATATAAGACAAACCTGAAGTTATCAGTCAGGCTGAAATGAGCCAAATGTATCATGAACTCTTGTGGCTATTTCTGATCACTGAAAGCACATTTCAGAACATATTCAAGTCGCCTACATTTATAGAGCACTTCCCAAGTTTATATGTGATCTTTCTATGACTTAACCCACCAATAAACATTTCAGGGGTACCTTTGGGTTATGTATGATGGCTAATGTCCCTTCAACTATAGCAGTAAGTAATATGGCCGATCAAATGATCTGCCCCTCATTTGCTAGATTACCATTTGTCTCTATGACCCACATCTAAAACCCATCTCATATTCAGAATTGCAAAAATGTCTCCATCAATGTTATCCGAAAGATTTTCCTCAGTGAATTTAAGTAACTTTACTAAAACATCCAAAGCTTCCTCTACTTGTCAAAGAGCATGGAAATATTAAATATGACCTATAACTATGAGTAGATTTTACTTCTTGGCTTATATCTACAAGTAGATTTTTCAGTAATTTAGTTTTAAAAATAGCTTTATGTAGTCTCCGAAAGTGCATGTTGATAGCATAAAATGTTGTGTATTTGAACTAAATCAGAAGTAAGAATAGCTCATCATTTACTCCATAATAAAGTTATGAACATCTCATTAAACTATCTTAAATTCTTCCAGCCCTAACCTTGCTAGCCTCTTTCCTAGTCCAAACCTCAGTCTTTACCTCAACTTTACCCACTTTCCTTTTCCAAATCCTCATCTAACTGATTCCCCAAAGCTATTGTGGTTGAAATGCCCGTAATGCATACAAAACAAGTCTGATGGCAGGCAAAACCAGAAGGTTGGGGATTTAAAGATTAGTGACTTAAGTTTTGGAAATAAACATAAAATAAACCTATAATTATCAGCAAACAGTCTTTGTAGCACTTGAAAATCCAAATTTCTCTGAACTGAGGAGAAGCAGAGGTGACTTGCTTCCAGTGGTGGAGAAAGTACTCATACAATGTACTTAAGTAAAAGTACAAATACACAGACAAAAATTTACTCAAGTAAAAGTTAAAGTACCACATTATTATTTTACTTAAGTAAAAGTAAGAAAGTACAAGCTTTTAAAACTACTTAAGTATTCAAAGTAAAAGTACTTGCCAACCATAATAGCTAACGGCTTATATAATGTCATTAAGTGTACCTATCGTTTAGTTTGAATAAATCAGTAATGTACCATTTTAATGAGCAATGCTGCAGATAAAGCATGTTTTTATTGTGTTTACCCCCTGTGACAGTTTAGATTTAGATATTTTATGCAGGTCCTGGTACTGTGCTGCTCTTCTTGAGGGAGGGCCTAATGGTTATTTCCCGCTTTGGATTGGTTCAGCGGACTGATTCTGCTCTCGCCATTGGATACTTTCAAACTAACGAACAAATCAAAAAAGCGTCTTGGATGTAACGAGTAACGAAACGCTGTATAGAAATGTAGTGAAGTAGAAAGTACAGATACTTACTGTTAAATGTAGTGGAGTAAAAGTAGAAAGTATCCATTATTAAATCTACTTAAGTAAAGTACAGATACACGAAAATTAAGTACAGTAACGAAGTACTTGTACTTCCTTACTTCCCACCACTGCTTGCTTCCATGGTGGTTAGCAGGAGGATTGTAACAATAGCAGTGGTGGGCCGTCAGGGCCTGCAAGGCCTTCTCTGCAGGCCTAAGAAAATATCCTCATCACAGACTGATGTTAATTATATTTTGTCCATGGAAACTTATTAAATATCTCTAAATAGTCTGTCAGCTTCCTTTCATGGCTTTTCCCCTGGTTGCACTGCTTCCAAACATGCATTTTCATGTAAAAGCATTTAACCAATCACATTTCAGACATCCTTTGTCGCTAGGCAGGGTCAGAGTCAAAGATGTCTGCCAGGAGGCCTTCACAATCCGTTCTGCAGCCCCCCCCCCACAGAAAATACATGTCGAGTACGCTGTTGCTTCAACCAATCAGATTTTAGGTTGGTGATGCCGGGGCCTGCTCGAAGGCCCAGGAAATGTCACCGTATTCACGCCCGCTGATTGGACAGTCAGACATCCAATCAGCGGCAAGCTAGCAAACTAACCGAAATATAGTTGTTTTGGTGTAATAGCTAGTTTATGTTTTGGTGGAGGATTTACTGTCAAGAACATTTTCAAAACGGACTTTTCAAGAAAAGTAAGTGAGTAAAATGTTGCTTTTTTCCTAAATAGTATTGCGAGTTTATGAGGATATTATTGATGTTTTTTTTTTTTTTTGTGGGGGGGGGGTTCGCAGCTGTAGCTGCAGGAGTAGAAGACTTGTGCACCCTTGATCATTATACAGTATTTAAGGCTTTTCCCGATCCGATATTTGGATCGTATCGGCCAGCATGAGAAACTGCCGATCCAGACTCCAGATCCTTTTTTTTAAAAAGTCCGATCCCACACGAGCATTAGCATTAGCATCTCCTAACCCACAGGTCTGTGTAAACTTTAGTTGTTATAAGAGTAAATCCCTGTTCAACATGAGTCTGACAACTAAGTAAGTAGATAAATAACTTTCAACTTTAATAGAAAAAGCCGGATCGGGACATCCCTACTGTATTTCTACATAATAAGATGATTTCAATAACCATAAAATAGTTATTGAGGGGTGAATCGATTCAGACGGAGCACCACTGAAGGCCTAGGTGTTAAAAGCACGGTCCGCCACTGAACAATAGATACCTTGTATCCCAGCAGCAAGCCTCGGACCCTTTGGGCTGGGTTCCATGTCACTATGACTGTGCTGTTCAACACAGTGGTTGAGATCCCATGAGGAGCCTCCTCAGGTACTGGACAGAAAATGACAAAAACATCAATGGAAAGTGAGACAAGGATCAATGGTTCTCAAAGGGTGTTGGCTGTGGAATACCCACCACCTATGGTGGTATCAAACAGTTTGACTTTTGGCTCTTACAGTAACTTCACATCGCACTACTATGCCCTGGGTTGTCTCAGAGGCCTACTTTCAAGGCCTGCATCTGGGATCCTGTCTGGTGTGGTAGACCCGGGACATTTTAGACCTCCATTGCCCGTGTGTCCAGGGGTTGTCTTCTGGACCATTCTTTCCTAACCATTAGTAGGACTTGGACTTATCATCCATTCCTTCAATCTGTCTGCAGTACATGTTACGCAGGTGATTTTCCTTCCATGATGGCTCCATCTCTTCTTTCTCACCTTTCCAGTGCCTGGGACACTTGCCTATTCATTACTGGGAACCATCTTCCTGGATCCTTATTGTTTAATCCTGGTATAGTTGCTCCGATGGCCTTGGCTTATAGTCTCAGGGTACTCAACTTTTAAATCATTGAGCCAATTGTATCCTATATGAGAGCCATGTGATACCAGTCTCAGACCTTACAGTTATACAGCTTGGTGCCATCCATGGGGAGGAGGTGGCTAAAGGTTGCTCCACTGCAGAACCAGGACCCTTTACCTACTCTTTGTGATGATGCGGTTGACGGGTTTTTAAGCCCCTTGAAAAAGATCAGAAGAACAGAGCATGTCTTCGGTATATTCTGATGTTTGCTTGTGCGATTAACTTGGCCTTCAGGGTTTTTCTCTGAGGTCCTGTTGAGCTCCCACTGAAGTTTTCTTAGTGTCCAATTGATGGTCTAGAGCTCCAAGCATTTCATTATCCATGTGTGCTGTATAAAGTCAACCATGTCAATCCAGGTGGTGCATTGCTCAGTCACGGCCCTCGGTGGGTCAGCTCTAACTTTATTTATGCTCAACTGGACATATCCTTTGGATGGTACAGTTAAGAACATCATATTTATCTACGGGAAAAAGCTGATTTGTGGTATACAAGTGGGAGATGTACAGTTGAAGTCATACCAACTCTGACATCGCCCAAGGTAACAAGGTCTGGGTCAGGTGTTGGGGACCAGGATATACAGATGGAAAGGGGGTAACTGAAAAACATTTATTGACTAAAACAAAGAATCACAGTTTTAGTTAATAAATGTAAGTACAATTTATTGACTTAAACTGAGAATTTATTGACTAAATCTGAGAATCGCTTCCTAATTTTTCTAATATCTATACTGTCAGTTAAAATAGTTAAATATGAATTTCATACTTAAAATAGAGATGTTATTTTCTTGTTCGTGTGTGTCTTTTATAAGGCAGCATAAATATGTGATCATAGGATTAAAGTCGTCAGCTTACAACTGCTGAATGACAAAAAAAAAGGTGACGTACTATCCTCTCCGGAGTGTCCAATAACAGCCTCGGATTCCGGTCCTTTCCCGACAGCGTTGACGGCCTGAACCTTCATCTTAAATGCTGTGTAGGCTTCCGTGTTGTTTACAAGAAACGGAGGCGACTTCACATAGGCGTGTCTCCACTGCTTGTTTGTGGCCTCGGCCTCACACCAGGACACCTTGTAGTGGAAGTCATGACCGTTATGCCAGCGATTGTCCATCTCCTGTAACGACAGGCAAGAATGAGTTGCTTTAATAATTTGTTTCTACGCATTCATTGACATTTGCCATTCCAATATATGAAAGTACCCACAGGCCAGGTGATGATTAGAGTCTCTGGGTCTGTGGAGTCACTCTGCACACCAGTGGGATTCATATCAGGGACTGCAAAAAGACACAGAGAGCCACTTGAGAAGAACAAAATTGGACGTAAAGACATTAAGCTGTATGACATCAAATGTCCGCAGCAAGCTGGAAAACTAAAAAAGTTTCCTCGTGAAAGTATCTTTCCTCTATTGTTCTTGAAATATTCTAAAGAAGCAACGTGCAAGAAAATCTATAGAAAAGGTTCTGTGTGAAGTACATGTGTGGACAGGGCCAACAAACACATCCAGATTTAACTGGATTGAACATTTACGTATTTCTATTATCCGGAAAATGAGAAATAATAATAATAATCAGATGTCACAACAATCCTAAATTTGTAATTCAAGTTATAAATATGTTCAAACGCAAAAGTGTTTTTTAGCTTTCATTTAAATTCAATATTGAATATGAGCAAATCCACAGATCTCACAAATAAACTCAGTTTTTAGATGTGGATAACGGATTGCAGAAAATAAAATCTAATTTCTAGATTAGCTGTGATGTAGAAATTATATACAAATTACTGTGGTAATTAAAAAAAAGAAAAATATATATTGTGCATATATGTGTGGGTGTGTATAGTGACAGTGTGTATAGTCACACACCAGCAGGGGGGGTGCTGTATTCATCTGAAGGTGGACTGGGGCTGCTTCTGCCTATGCCGTTGACAGAGATGACTCGGAAGCGGTAGCTGCAGAACGGACGGAGCTCCAGCCGTGATTGGTTCACGTCTCCGCGCACCGTTTTCCACTCCCCCCACCTCAGTTTGCCTCTTTTTGAAAGGGGCTCCTCCTGGGCTTCGATGATGGACTCTGGGGGGAGATTTGCCATTGTCAGTGACCCGGTTCAATCTATCAAGTTTCCCATTTTTAAAGCCGGGATCACAAATGAATGATCCAATTTGAGGAGATGTGATTGCATACATAATTATGCAATCTATCGGATAAAGCAATGATGGCAGATTTGATATTTTCCATGCATGAAAATCTATAAAGCGGACATTAATATATAATATCCCCCTCTGATCCAAATACTTGCTGGGACATATCTTATAAGCAGAGAGAGTTGTTTCAGTCACATGTTCACGTCATGTGGTGACACACATTGGCTAGAGATATTCAAATAGCCTTTTGGATAAGAAGTGAAATATCTTTGGTTTTATTCAAGCTATTAGGATTACTAGAAGCTAGATGGCTAAGAATCTACCCCAACAAAAGAGATAACTGGATTTTAGAAGAACCAGAAGACAGCCAGAAGGTGTTGAAAAGATGGAGGTGTTTTTTTTTATTTTTTTTATTGTACCTGGGAAACAGACTGGACAGGGGATGCAATGCTCAGGCTGCAATGATACAGCAGGTATAAATAAGCTCATAACAGGCCACAGAAGAGACGGGATCTCTTTTGTGTGGGGGGGGTGATTAATGTCTGCATCAAAATGCTTCATGTCTTCTATGGGACTGTTGGAGCAGCAGCATCAAAGCAAATAAAAGAAAATATATTTGAAGCCAAACTCCTGCATTTTCTCTGGCCTTGTCTTAAACTAGAAGACTTTTTAGAAGTTCTTCGCAGCCATTGTTTCAGAAGTCTGGATTGGATGTCTTGGATTTTGGGAGAAGAAAACATGCTTAATGTTACTAACCATAAGAAATATACATATATACATATATCAATGCAAGCTAAAGCAGAAACTTATAGCTGAATTACACTCTAGAGATGCTCATTGCTTATTTAACAGAGCAAAAGGAAGACTCCTTATATATGCCACTGTCCCAACCGATGGAGGCATAGTCATGGATGTAAGGACCTTCTTGGTGTTGGAACAATGCTTTGTGAAACGAAAAAATATCTTCACATTTTTTTCCTAAATCTAGTTGTTAAAGTTGTTTTTCCTGCATAGCATGTTGCCCAGGTAGACTCCCAAGGATCCAAGCTCCTCCACCAATGAGGAAGCTCATTTCACGTGGACCTGTCCTGTTTTTTTTTTTTTTTTACTGAACTCACCTGACCCCACTGGTTGGTCTCATTTCATCAGAGTGCTGTGACATTTATTTTGGTAGACAAGAACTAGGCGTACTCACAGGTTCCTCCTCAGCCTCTGTTGCATGAGATGCACAACAGACACGTTTCACATCACATTTCAGCCGAGTCCTTTTAAGCACAAGCTAGCCGGTTCACAGCAGGGATAACTGACCAAAGAGACCTGGTTGTGTTAAGTCCAGCCTTTGTGTTTTAAGGGGGCAGGCCCAGCCCAGGAGGATTGTGGTGAATCACATTATTATTATTATTATTATTATTATTATTATTATTATTATTATTATTATTATTATTATTATTATTATTATTATTTACCTGTGGCCTGAACCTCTGGTTCCTTCTCTGGCTTCCAATCAATCAACCAGAGACAGATCCGATAATCGCGTCGTGCCACAAAAAAATGGCAGACGAATTCCCTGTCCTCTCACGCCCAACAACTACAAAGCCAGCGGGGTATTTCTGGAGATAATGGCTCTCCTAATTGTGAGTCCATGTGGTCCTGCTGTCCACCATCAGGTAAGTGGCAAAATAGGACAATGAATTCGAACAATATGATATAGTTATGCAAAAAAAAAATGCACATGTTCTAGTCTTTCAATATAGTAAATCAGACAAATTATACAGTATGGCTGATCAATAGAAAGATTTTTGTGTTTTTTTGTGAGTATATTTGTTTTTTTTAAAAAAAGTTCTCCGATTTATTGAAGCTATATAATACTATCCTAATGTCTGTTAAAATTTGTTTTACCTACTGGGGGTAGGGGCACCCGAAGAACAAAAAAATTTGCCACGCCTCTGCTTTAATTTGACTAGGTTCATATTGGTGTAGGAAAAAAATCAACACTTTGTTGATGTGTTTTGTCTGTTTTGTTCATCCTTGTCTATTTTGCTTTATATTTGACTGGGGTCTACAACATGTTTCTTACCCAACCATTTTCATGTGAGAATAAACAAATCAAAGATATGACACCAACAAGAAATAGAAATGTAAAGAAAAATCAATATGAAATTTAAAGGTCAAATTTGTTTTAAAAAATGGTTTTTCTGTTTTAAGATTATTACTGTTTATGCTCATTCTTGGATACTTTTTTCATATCATTGCTGTATGGTACTCGTTTTTTACATGTTTTTTAATTTACTTTTGTCATTTTTTGTATGACGAGCATGACTTTTGCCATTTTATACAGACTCAGCTGGGCTTCTCCCATTTTGATGAAGCTTGAGTTCTTTATATTGGCTACATTTTATTTTATATATGTGGGTTTCACTTTGTGACTGAATTCAGGCTGATTTTCCTGGTAAAGGTTTTTTCATAAGGAGAGCAGGCTGGTTTGAAAGACTAGTGTGAGTGAAATTGAGCTGTCAATTGGTTCTAATCATTGGTTCCTGTTCAGGTACTCAGAAGATACTCATTAAAAATAGTTTTTACCATTGGCTTGCGTTATTTCTCTCAGAATGCAAAGTCAAGCTGAACAAAGATGCTGACTCATCCATCAGAATGTATTTAACTTCGTCACTCTAAACAATTATATATATATATATATATATATATATATATATATATATATA
>JABUIW010040716.1:17443-29316 GCA_013363375.1 Menidia beryllina | reverse complement strand
CCCGTACCTCTACCCCCCACAGCTCCTTCTGTAGTCCCTCTACCTCTATCTCTATCTCACTACTGACTCTGATCAGTGTTTCTCCTCTGGATAGCTTATTGTCATAGTGATGATAACTGTAATATTGTGTCTACTCTGTAAGTCACTTTGGATAAAAGCGTCTGCCAAATGCATAAACATAAACAACATAAACATAAACATACTGTATAACAACTCTCTCCCTGTTGCCAGATTGGACAAGTCACACTCGGCAACTTTCACCAGCAATCGATCCTGGCAATCAAGACCTATTCTGGATACACGAGTGTGAATGTGGTGGGTATCTAGAGGGCCACCGGCCCACAAGTCCTGCTTTCAGGCAAAGACCAGCCTGTTAACTATTCTGATGAAAGATATAGGAAAACTGGGTAAATCGTCCCACTCACAAACTTAAATAAAACTACATCAGAGAGGTTTCTAAAGCGAGGAAGGACTTCAGATCTTCCTTTTTAACTTAAAAATATCGAAAACAGCTTTTCAGAAAATCTGTGATTTAAGTTTGCTTCAGAGCAAATAGAAAAAAAACACACGTCACGGTGGTGTGGTGGTCAGCACTATCGACTCACAGCAAGAAGGTTGTGGGTTCAAATCCCAGGGAAACCAGGACCAGAGGCCTGCATGTTCTTCCTGTGTCTGGGTTTGTTCTCTCTGCCCAAAAACATCCATGTTAGGTTGATTGGACTTTCCAAATTAGACTTGAGAGTGGTTGTTGGTCCTTGTGTGTCCCTGTGATGGACTGGGGACCCTGTCTCTCCCCATTGGCTACTGGGATAGGCTCCGCCCGACCCCATCAGGGGATAAGAGGTTACAAAAATGGATGGATATGGTAGTGATGATACTGTATTATTAAGATAACATACAATATGAAGTTACGTGATGAGAAATGATAATATATATAAGACTGTTGGTGAGTATTTTGGGAAACAGATACGAGGCTTGATCTTGATTTTGCCTTGTGGCTAAACCGGGTGTTTGTGCCCCCCCCCCCTCTGCAGGCGGTCGACGCTCTGGTGGACGGGCGCACCGTCTCCGCCCAGAGCTTCCCCACGGCCGACACCAGCCGGGGCGTGGTCACCGACGTGAGCGGCTGCCGGCTGTCAGGTGACCCGAAACACTCTGACCCGACCCCCCCCCGTGACCCCTCTGACCTCTGACCCCTGTGACCCCTCTGAGCGGATCAGAAATGGACACAAAACTCCAATAAATGAAAATGTTGAGCAAAAGACCAGAAAAGGAGACAAAATAACCAAAAACAGACAAAAAAAAAAAGGTCCATTAAGAATCAAAAGACCTTTAACCTTCTGAGATCCAGAAGCTTCCACCTGGTTCTGGTTCTGGTTCTGGTCCAGGTCTCTGATCAGGTTAAGAACCAAACTCTGTCCTGGTTCAGGTAGTTTTTCTTCCTAGAGGCTCAGTGGGTTTATCTTTAGATTTAAAATGTCTGTTTACAGATTTAATTAAATGTTTTCTCTGCTATTCGGTTCTGAGGGTCCTTTGGATTTCAAACAGTAAAAAAGCAGGAAAAGCTGATAGTTCAGAGCTCTTTAAACACAACACTGATTTTCATTCATCTAAAGACCTAAAACCCCTCTGACCTCTGACCCGAAACCCTCTGACCCCTCTGACCCGTGACCCCTGTGACCCTTCTGACCCCTCTGACCCCTCTGACCTCTGAACCCCCCCTCTGACCCCTCTGACCTCTGACCCCTCTGACCCTTCTGACCCCTCTGACCCCCGTCCCCTCTGACCCCCCCGCCCCCCCCCCCCTCTGACCTCTGACCCCACAGGCCGGGTCTACCAGAGCAACACCATGGCGCCCGACCCGACCTCCTGCTCCACCGTGACCTGCTATGCTAACGGCGTCGCCACGGCTGAGAACCACTGCGGGCCCCTGGAGCGCTGCGGGGGGGGGCAGGTACCGACACACCTCCAGAGGGTGACCTCTGACCTCTGCATGGACCTCCGTTTAAAGCAGATTAGATTAATCTCCAGAGAACCAAACCTTCTACCTGGTTCTGGTTCTGGTCCAGGTCTCTGATCAGTTTAAGAACTAGACTTTGTCCTGGTTCAGGTAGTTTTTCTTCATGGAGACTCAGTGGGTTTCTCTTTAGATTTAAAATGTCTGTTTACAGATTTAATTAAATGTTTCTGAGGGTCCTTGAGATTTCAAACAGTAAAAAAGCCGTAAAAGCTGATAGTTCAGAGCTCTTTGAACACAACACTGATTTTCTTACATCTAAAGACCTAAAATCTGAGTTTTCTATGAATTTCCTTAATTTAAAGACCAAAAAAGCTAATTTTTAATGATTTTCCTTCAACTAAAGACATAAAAACGCAGATTTTTCTATGATTTTACTTAATCTCAATACCTAAAAAAGATGATTTTCGATGATTTCCTTCATCTAAAGACCTAAAAAGCTGGTTTCTCAGTGATTTTCTACAGGATTCCCCACTCAGATGTTCCTCCATCTTAATGGATCCCACACAGTATCCTCTCCTTTCTCAGGTCACATGGGACAGCAGCCCTGCTCCCATTGGCCCGTTTGGATCAAACGTCTAAAAGCATTTTCCTTTAGATGTAAACAGTAGTGTCTGATAGCATCTGCTATGAGGCCCAGAGGTCAAAGGTCACAGAGAAGAGAAGGAACCTGGAACAGAGAGTCAGCGTCCTCCATCAGAACAGGAGATCTGATCTGGTTTACAGTCTCTGTGGTGTCACTGAGAGTCTGAATCTGAGCTAATGGATGTTCCTCCATCTAAATGGATCCCACACAGTATCCTCTCCTTTCTCAGGTCACATGGGACAGCAGCCCTGCTCCCATTGGCCCGTTTGGATGAAACGTCTAAAAGCATTTTCCTTTAGATTTAAACAGTAGTGTCTGATAGCGTCTGCTATGAGGCCCAGAGGTCAAAGGTCAAAGGAAAAACAAGGATCCTGGTACAGAGAAACAGAGATGTCCTCCACCAGAACAGGAGTGTCATAATCTGGGTCCATTTGTCTCACCACCTGATGTCACCAAAGTCCCTCTTCCTTTTTGGTTGTCTGGGCCCCACCACCTGTTCCCCGTTATTGTCATGTGATTGCCTCGTTACATTAGAGTATTTAAACCCTGTGTTCTGTTGCCCTCCTTGTTGAGTCTTCGTTGGTCACCCAGTAAGTCTTGTGTGCTTCTTTACTCTTTGCCTCAAGTCGCTTTTTGTTCTTTGGTTATTATATCTGTTTGCCCTTGCGGAATTACTTACCTTTTGGATGTATTTAGTTTTTTGGGATCTTTTGGGTTTTTTGGGCGTTTGATTATTTTTGGGAAATAAATTATTTTCCTCGTTTACACCTGCCTGCGCTTGAGTCTCTATCTAGGCCTCCGTGGGTCAGGAGGTTGCTTCTGATCAGGTTTACAGCATCTGTGGTTTCACTGGGAGTCTGAATGTGAGCTGTTTTCAGTCCCGCAGCTGTGTCCTGAGCGCCGTTTGCTCCGTGAGCGGCTCCTCGGTCCTCGGGTTCGGCGAGACACGCCAACAGCAGTTTCTAGGTCTGCTGTATGGGACCAGTTTGCATTTATAGTGAAGCACATGTTGGAATTAGCACTGTTTCCTCTCATGCAATGCCAGAATCTCACCTACTTTTAACCTACGACTGTCACAATAATGTATCAAATGTCAGCCTGCTTTTTTCTTTCAGTTTTAACCTGACTATACAAGACATAATAGATTTTCCTAACAATCAACATATACCGAACCGAACCGAAAACCGTGACCACGAAACCGTGAACCGAACTGAACCGTGGATTTTGTAAACCATCCCACCCCTAATAGCGCCACATCACAACTAGGGATGGGGATCGATAATATTTATTGACATCAATACCTTTATCGATACACATTATCGATCCGAGTCTTTATCGATACCACTATCGACACTTTTCTGTTATTTGGTGGAAAGACGATGCAACAATATTTTGCAAATAAATAATTGCATTGCATTGTAATTTTTAACAAATGCTGGCATCAGTAGTTTAATTATATATTCTAAAGTACAACTGTATTACTCATGTTTATCGCCAAAAACTCAATTTCCCTTTTCTTTACGTTACACTTGAACGCATTCAATTTCAATTCAATTCAATTTTAAATTTTGTTTATATAGGGCCACATCACAACAACAGTTGTCTCCCAGCTTTCCAAACAGAGCAGGTCAGACCCTACTCTGAAGTTAATTACAGAAACCCAACAATTCCCACCATGAGCAAGCACTAGGCGACACAGGCGAGGAAAAACTTCCTTTAACAGGCAGAAACCTGGAGCAGAACCATGGCTCAGGGTGGGGATGGAGTCTTGTAGCTGTAGTTCCTAACTGAGATTTAAGCTGTGCTGTTAGATACTGAAGCCAGTGTGGAGCCCCAAACAGGGTAAGAACACGGTAAGAACATGGTAAGAACACGGTGAGAACACGGTAGGAACGCAGTAGTAAGAACACGGTAGTGAGAACATGGAAAGAACACGGGTGAGACCACGGTAGGAACGCGGTAGTAAGAACACGGTAAAAACCTGGAGGTAAGAACACGGTGAGAACACACTGAGGACACGGTAAGAACATGGTAGTAAGAACACAGTGAGAACACAGTAGTGAGAACACGGAAAGACCACGGGTGAGAACACGGTAACAACACGGTAAGGACATGCTGAGAACACGCTGAGAACATGGTAGTGAGAACACGGTAGAGAGAACATGGTGAGAACACGGTAAAAACAATGTGAGAACATGCTGAGAACACGTTGAGAACATGGTAAGAACACGGTAGTAAGGCCACGGTGAGAACACGGTAAGAACACGGTATTAAGAACACGGTATTAAGAACACGGTGAGAACACACTGAGAACACGGTAAGAACATGGTAGTAAGAACACAGTAGTAAGAACATGGTGAGAACACGCTGAGATTACGGTAGTAAGAACACAGTAAAAACACTGGTGAGACCACGGTAGTGAGATCACGCTGAGAACACGCTGAGAACACGCTGAGAACATGGTAAGAACACGGCTGAGAACACGCTGAGAACATGGTGCTGAGAACACGCTGAGAACACGGTAGTGAGAACATGGTGAGAACACGGTATTAAGAACACGGTATTAAGAACATGGTGAGAACACTGTAAGAACACGGTAGTAAGAACATGGTGAGAACACGGTAATAAGAACATCATGAGAACACGCTGAGAACACGTTGAGAACATGGTAAGAACACGGTGAGAACATGGTATTAAGAACACGGTGATCCACATCACCGGTAAACACAGCCTCCCCGGACAGCAGGAACACAGGGAAAGAACCCAAATCCTGAATTTGTGACGAGGAATTGGTGCAGAAAGAACCGTTTATGGCTATTATTATATTGTTATTATTATTATATTATTATGATTTATCACCACAACTGAGCGAATCTAAGCAAAAACCAGCCAATCTGCCTCAGTCAGGTGTGTTACAGGTCAGACTCTGTCACAGTTATTGGAGAAAAGAGGAAACTTTTATATATAATTTTATATTTATATTATATTTTATATCATTTTCATATTTTTTTAGAGACCAAAAAAAACATTAAAGAGGCAATCTGAGAAAACCCCAGAGGAGAAAAGAGGAAACAGGTTACCTGATTTAGATAGAAAACATGGCTGGAAATGTCAATCTGAGAAAACCAGAAGGACGTCTGAAATGATAACAAATAATAAATACAAATTATTAATAATAAATAAATAAATAAATAAATAAATAAATAAATAAATAAATAAATAAATAAATAAATAAATAAATAAACAGTGGGAACCAAAACAGAGAACTGACGAAACCGGTCACAGAAAAGACCAGAAACACAAAACCGTGGACCAGCTCAAGAGGCAAAGGTCACATGAAGACTAAACAAATGCAAACAGAACACTGGTTAACCCTTTAAAGCCTGATCCAAGAATAAAACCAAAGAGAAAATCACTTTTTTTTGGTTTGAAATCCTTACTTGGCCTTTTAACAAAATATGTAAAAAGAAAAAACAGAAATACATTTTTAATATTAATAATTTATTATTATGTGATAAGTCAAGATTATTTTTGTGTAGTCTTCTGCCCCCTGTTATCAGGTGTGTCTGATTGTGTACAATAGGATTTTGAGCAAAGCTTTTACCATTAAATTATGCAAAAGGGGTCAGACGCAAAACATTTCAGAAACCGTATCAAATATTATACATTTCTCATTACAGGGTTAACCCCTCAGATCTATATTTTTAAAGATTGTACTTTTTAGTTTTATATTTTCTGTTGTATATTTTTATTTCTACATTGTATTTCCTTGCTTCTCATAGAAGTGTTGTGCACCAAACACCAAGGCAAATTCCTTGTAAGTCAAAAACCTACTTGGCAATAAACCTTATTCTGATTCTGATTGGAACAGGAGGCTATTCTGATAAAATGTTGACGCAAAACTTTTCAGAAACCGTATCAAATATGAGACATTTGGCATTACAGGGTTTAAAGAAAAAAAAACTAAAAATCCACATGAGGAATCAGGATAAACAGCTTTCCCCCTTTGAACTTTTCTCTCCCTGTCTTCCAGGGCCGGGCAGAGCCTCTTTGGACGGTCTGTGTGGCGATTCGAGCCCTGATCTGAGCCAGGACAGAGTTTCTGAGCTCAGTGCCCCAGAGTGAGACCCCACTAACTTCCACAGGAAACAGGAAACAGCTGCCGTTGGCCCCAAACGTCTGTGGTCTGACCCACTTCTGCTCCACAGCTGTGAGACCCGATACGAAGAAGAAGCTGCCGGGGACACGACCAGCTGCAACTCCTCCGCCGAATGGTGATGTCAAATATATCAAACATGTGACAAAGATATTAAAGGGTTAAACTCCTGAGAACCCAGCTTTTGACAAGTTTAAGAACTAGACTTTGTCCTGGTTCAGGTAGTTTTTCTTCCTAGAGGCTCAGTGGGTTTATCTTTAGATTTAAAATGTCTGTTTAATGATATAACTAAATGTTTTTGCTATTTGGTTCTGAGGGTCCAAATTACTTATTTACAAAATTTTAATTACACAATAAGAACATGATTGGTGGATAATGTCTAAAAACATTTTCCTTTAGACTTCAAACAGTAGGAAAGCTGGAAAAGCTGAGATTTCTGAGCTTTTTGAACACAACAATGATTTTAGTTCATTTAAATACCTAAAGAATACCTAAAAAAGCCGATTTTCAAATATGTCCAATGTTAGTTTATATTAACATGTATAAAATGTTAATTTAAAGACCAAAAAAGCACATTTCGAATGAATTTCCTTCATCTAAAGACCTAAAAAGCTGGTTTCTCAGTGGTTTTCTACAGAATTCCCCACTCAGATGTTCCTCCATCTAAATGGATCCCACACAGTATCCTCTCCTTTCTCAGGTCACATGGGACAGCAGCCCTGCTCCCATTGGCCCGTTTGGATCAAACGTCTGAAAGCATTTTCCTTTAGATTTAAACAGTAGTGTCTGATAGCGTCTGCTATGAGGCCCAGAGGTCAAAGGTCACAGAGTAAAGCAGGATCCTGGAACAGAGAGCATGTTCTCCTCAGGCTTTCAGTGATGGATGTCCAGTCTGAGCTCAGAGGAGCCAGAATACTCAGATATTCCCCTTTCGATGCTTCTATCTCAGTGTTTTTCAACCACTGTGCCTCGGTACACTAGTGTGCCGTGAGTGATGGTCAGGTGTGCCGTAGAAAATCCTCCTATTTCACCTAATTGGTCTAAAAAATGTTTTTGATGAGGAATACATTTTTTGCAAATAATATGCCATTTTTGAGTGTCTGTGCTGTTCTAGTTACTGGTGGAGTAATCATGTAATAATTCCTTATGACTAGATTTTGTATTTAATTTTGCATATTGAAGTGAACATGTTAAGTGCAATTTGAAAGAAGAAATATAAAATATGATAAAAATAAATTATTTGATTCCTATTCAAGACATTTAAGATAAGATAAAAATAAAATAAGAATAACTATAGAGTTACTATAGGCGGATACAGATTTTTTTTTACATTTTTGGTTGGCGGTGTGCCTCGAGATGTTTTCAATGAAAAACTGTCCCTTGGCTCAAAAAAGGTTGAAAAACACTGATCTATCTGATGCCTTTCTGCATGTGTGGGCAGCTCCTGGGCCTCAGGACGGCTGTCGGGACAAAGTCTGCAGCCATCATGAGTTCTGTGGCGTGGACAGCGTCACTGGAGAAACGCGTTGCCTCTGCAGGGCCATCTTCGCCTCGCAGTACGAGCCCACAAACAGCTTCGGTAAGTTTTCTATTAATCTAATAGGAGGAACATGAGGGGATATACAGTGGGGGAAATAAGTATTTGAGCCCTTGCTGATTTAGCAGGTTTGCCCACTTACAAAGAATGCTTATTTTTCCTCATCAGATGGTTATCAATTTTTATAAATTCATATGATGTGATTTTCTGGAATTTTCTTTGGGATTCTGTCTTTCACTGTTAGAATGTACACATGATTAAAGTTATAGATCGTTGCATTCTTTGTAAGGAGGAACATGAGGGGATATAGAAGAACCATCACTGAAGTACCAAGTATATTAATTTTAACTTCCAAAGCCTCTCTGAGCAGCTCTCAGAGTTCCTCTGCTTCTTCTTCTGTGGTTTTCTGTCCTTGTAGCTGAGCGCTTTCAGAGGAATGTGTTTTTTTCTTTGTTCAGCCTCTGAACTCTGAGTCATTCAGGCAGGAAAAAGGGCCCTAACTCAAGGGATGAGCCTTCTGTAACATAAAGTTGGTTCAGATCTCCACACCTGCTCTAACCTCCTAAATGCTGCTGGGCCAATTTTCCTTTGGACATTTTCTACTTTTTTTCCCCTTTTTCAGGCTGAAGTTCATTAGTCTGATTTAATTACTGAAAAAAAGATTTTAGAGTCAATCATAAGGAGAAAATTCAACAATAAGAAAATAAACTTGGAAAACGAAGTCGGACATGAGAGGAAATGGGGATCAGTTAAAGCTGACATGACAACATTTAACTTGGAAAAAGGCCCCTAACTCAAGGGATGAGCCAGCAGAGCAGCAGTTTAACCCTTGTGTGGTGTTCGGGTCTGTGGGACCCGTTTTCATTTTTTACTAAAAGAAAAATGATACAATGAATTAATTTTTCAAACTGAGACTCACTGGCTTTGGCTCATTTTCTGTCAAGAACATATATCAGAATTCATATTTAATGCCCACACACCGTATACCCCCCCTACACATTTCTATTACATATAAGATGTTAGGGTCCACTGGACCCGGGGCTAAAAGAGGTGTGGAAATTGATGTTCTGTGAACCACACACAGACACGCAAACGCAATCACAATGTTGCAACCTTGTGTGGGAACTGCAGGTGAAAAAAACAAAAGAAACAGTTCCCACACATTGTTTGTTTGCTCTAATTTTCTCACACATTTCACCCTCTGTCTATCTGCTAAAATTTGGGGCAGGACCACACTGGCACAGCTTTGCCAGAGCCCTCTGAGTCCTCCAGCAGAGCAGCAGCTTAAAGTGGATCTTCGGGCTCTTTGACTCATCATTTGTTCCACTTCTGTAGCTGATGGGGAAAAGGCCTCAGAAACCCAGATTCTGACAGACAGGAAACAGGATTTCTGAGGATGCAAAGAGCTGCTGGCTGAAAACTTGGCATGTCTGTGGCTGTTTAGGTGAGCCGACGGTCTGTGGGAAGAAGTCTGCGTCGGTGACCTTTGCTAACTGTCTGCTGGAGAACAAAGGCATCGACTACTCTCTGTTACATCTCAATGACCGGAGCTGTAAAGGTGAACTGGACAATGTCACCCACATGGTGACGTTTGGCTTCGACGGCGATAACTCCTGTGGTACGGTGATCCAGGTAGGTGTCCGGAAACCCTGAGGAACAGCACAGAATCAACCCTATGATGCCATTTGTATCATTTAATGGTAAAAACTTTGCTCAAAACCCTTTTGAGCACAATCAGATATACCTGATGACACGACCAGAGGACTACATGACAATGATATCGTCTTATCAAACAGTAATAAATGCTAAATATTAACCCTTTAAAGCCTGATCCAAGAATAAAACAAAACAGAAACTTTTTTTTTTTTTAAGTCTATATTTGGCCTTTTAACAAAATATGTAAAAAGAAAAAACTAAAATACATTTTTAATATTAATAATTTATTACTCAAGATTATATTTTGTGTAGTCTTCTGCCCCCTGTTATCAGGTGTATCTGATTGTGTACAATAGGATTTTGAGCAAAGTTTTTACCATTAAATTATGCAAAAGGTGTCAGACGCAAAACATTTCAGAAACCGTATTAAATATGATACGTTTGCCATTACAGGGTTAAAGAATAATTGCTGTTTATTTTTATTCATATTTTGTTTAAGGGCCAAATAGAGAAAACAAAAAAAGGTTTTTTCCTGGACCGGGCTTTAAAGGGTTAAAGACCTGCATGTGTGAACCTGCAGGCAAACAGCAGCCACTTGATCTTCAGGAACACCATCAAGACGGGGAACATCTCGTGACCTGGAGGAATCAGCCGCCACGGCGAGGTCAGCATGGACTTCTCCTGCTTCCACAGCCAGCCGGAGGTCAAGAGCTTGGCCATCAAGCTCAGGCACAGGTGTGTGGTTAGCACGGGGCTAGTTTCCAGCATCGGTTCTCCTGTGGTCAGCCGGTCAGCCTCAGCTATGGCGTCATTTTTATGTCAAATGTTCACACGCGCAAAATTAACCTTCTCGCGCAAAAATTAACCTCCTTGGTGCCCTCCTTGGTTTCCGCCCCCAAATTGTCAAAAGTCCTGTAGACTCGAGCGAGCAGAAATCCACTGCGCGGGCAAAATAGGGCTCCGCGAGCAGAATTCCACTGCGCGAGCAGAGTTATCCTTTGAGAAAAAAACCAGGCGCTCGCTCGCAGAAACTTGTGCAACTCTCGGTTGTTGAATTTGTGCGCGAATACTGTATCTGTGCGCGGGAAGGTTAATTTTTGCGCGTGTGAACATTTGACATAGATATGACGCCATACTGGGCGGCGCGGTGGTGTGGTGGTTAGCACTGTTGCCTCCCAGCAAGAGGGTACTGGGTTCGAATCCCAGGGTAACCAGGACCTTTCTGGGTGGAGTCTGCATGTTCTCCTGTGTCTGTGGGTTCTCTCCAGGTTCTCCGGCTTCCTCCCACAGTCCAAAAATCTGCATGTTAGGTTGGTTGGAGATTGGGGAAATTGCCCTTAGGAGTGAATGTGAGTGTGAGTGGTTGTGTGTCTCTGTGTGTCCCTGTGATGGACCCTGCCTCTCGCCCGTTGACCACTGGGATAGGCTCCAGTTCCCCCCGCGACCCCATCAGGGAATAAGTGGTGTTGATGATGGATGGATGGATGGACAACTGTATTACTCATGTTTCTTGCCAAAAATTCAATTTCCCTTTTTTTTACGTCACACTTGAACGCATCATGATAACCTAATTGTCGTTTTACTGAGACAATCTGAACACATCATCACGCAGCACGTCTGAAACTTTATTTACTTTTCAGGGTTAGGGTTAGGGTTAGGGTTAGGGTTGGGTTAGGGTTAGGGTTGGGTATGGCCTGTCCTTTGATGTCCGTCTCCTCCTAACCCCGAACAGCTGCCCTAACCCCGCTGACCGGACGGTGGCCATGGGGGGTAACGGGCGTGGCTAGGTTTAGGGTTAGGGTTGGGTTAGGGTTGGGTATGGCCTGTCCTTTGATGTCCGTTTCCTAACCCCGAACAGCTGTCCTAACCCGGCCGACCGGACGGTGGCCGTGGGGGGTAACGGGCGTGGCTAGGTTTAGGG
>JABUIW010040716.1:4385-16832 GCA_013363375.1 Menidia beryllina | reverse complement strand
CTGACCCTAACCCTAACCATAACCAACCCTGACCCTAACCCATGTCAGGATAGGCCGGACAGAGGCGGCTCTAACCCTAAATCTAACCCTAACCCTGGCCCTGACTTTAACCCTAACCCTAAACCTAAACCTAAACCTAAACCCTGACCCTAACCCTGACCCTAACCCTGACCCTAAACCTAAACCCTAACCATGACCCTGACCCTTATTTTTTATTTTTTTGCACGCTGCCACCGCCTGATGAAGAGCTATGAGCTCGAAAGCTAGCAGGCTATTGGCAGCACCTTTTATCATATTTTGTAGCATGTTTTGCATGGTTTTAAGGTCTTTTAGCTCTTTTAATCCTCTTTTAAGGATTGTTGCACTGTAAAAAATGAGGCTTTAAAATGAGGTTTTAATCTTTTATTGTTGTATTTTATTACACAAAAAAGATTTTAAACACATTTTTAATACCAACAAGAGCTGACTCTCATTTAAACCTGTATTTTACTTACCTGGGACTCCTCGATACCTGCAAAAACCTACCTGGAGACCACTTACCTGTTCCGCACCTGGAAAAAAAGTGCTAAAATACTTACCTGGGAGTGCTAGGGGCTAACAAAATGGGGGGGGGGGGAGTGCGAGGGAGAGTGGAGAGTGCAAGAACCTTGTTTCCTAACCCAAAGCCAGGGATGACCAGCCCAGAGCACATCCCCATGTTCAACATGGCCGTGACCGTCCACAGAACTAAGTCAGTCTTTTCTGTTTTCAGAGGTGTGATCAGGGCCACAGGGAGCGCAGATCTGCCATGCCAGAACACAAAGACATCCACTCTGCCTTCATCACCATGGCCTGGACTTATTAGGTAAAGTCCAAGCAGGTTTGAAGCTCTATCTAAAAATGGAGATGTGTAAATATCTACGTACAGGGAGGATTAGATGGGTCACTTCAGATGTTTGAGGTATTTGTCCCATTTGAGAGGACATGGATCATCTTAACTGGGTAACAGGTGCAAACTACAACACAGAAAATAAAAGGAAAAGGTCACAGGTCAAACGTTTAGCGTGTTACACATGTTTAAGATGGGACGCTCTGGTGTAATTCAATGCAATGGAAACTCAAATACGACCATCGAAAGGCCGGCAGAAAAAGCTGGATGCATGCTGGAGGACTTCGGAACTGCATATTAGTGTAGATTTTCAGTCATCCAGGCCAAAATAACCCTTAAAGCTCGAATAAAGACAATGTCCAGAGAGAGAGAGAGAGACCAGAGACCTCTCAGACCAACGTCAAGCATCCTGTAGGTCCTTATTAAACCACTAACATGGCCTCCTTAAACAGAAAAACAAACTGGTCTCCATACACTGCAATGGGCACCAAAGCAGAATACTATCAAAATGGTGGTTATTTACATCAGGAAACATTTTCCCTCTGTTTTCTGACATAGGGTTTTTTTCTTAGGTTTCCATGGAGACTCGGACCGAAGAAAATCCAAGGTTTTGTCCCAAAGAGGAGCCAGTCTTTAGTGATGCACAGATTCAGGAAAGCTACATCAAGCTAAAGGGGAAAGGTTGCTGTTGCTTTTGGGAAATTATCATAAATCAGCTGTCATTGTTGGGGCAAAGAAACATATTAATTAGGGTAATTTCTTTCTTCAATGAGCATTTTTCTTGAATAGTTCAGAAGTAGGTTAAGGTCTTTTTCTTAAAGAGTCTGGGGTTGCTCATCATTCCTCTTGTGTTGGGGTCGGCACCATCCTGTTAGAATTTTCATATAGAAAAGGTATTCTGCTTACCTTTGGTTTGAACGCCTTCAATTGTCTGAAAAGAGTCTCCTCTGATGGACTCCGGCGGTCCCCAATCGGACACAGTCTCAGAGTCATCCAATCCGGGTCACGGCACCATTTGTTAGAGTCGGTTCTTTAGTTGGAAGCCTGAGAATAAACCAGTAGATCAAGAGAGTAGAGTAGATCAAGAGTACAAATATGGAATTTATTGGTCACAAGCAAAGTATATCAGCGTTGGGCTCTCACAGACAAAGCTCCCGAGGGATCTCAGTCGGCAAGAGCCTCGATTTCCGGGTGCGATGGGCAGTTATCCTCTGGGCCGGGCCTCGAAAAGGGGAGGACGGCTAGACGTAACCGAGCATCATTGGCCAGTTAGTTCGGTCATGAACAGGCCAGAGGCTCTTTGTTCATGCAGGTTTGTGGGAATGTGATAAGAAAATGTGTGTGTGTGTGTTGACCTTGAAGACGAGTATCTATTGTAACAGAGAGATGGGGAGGAGGAGGAGGCACAGCCAGAGAGTTTAACCCAAAAGTAGAATTATAAAGGGAATAATATGAATCTAAAAGGAACAATACAGTCAGTCATTTACATGGATTAAGTTATAGCATGTTATGCTAACGTAAGTAATTATAGCCCAATTCTAACAATCCCATTTTGTAGGTTTACCACCAGAGGAACACGATGGGTTAACACTTGACAAACGTTAGGGTCTTTTTTTCTAAGAGTCTGGGGTGGCTGACAAGGTCTGTCTATCTTATGATTGTACTCAGTGTAATCTATATGTTACCAATAAAGGGAATCAATTAATTCAATCATCTGTTCTTCTTATTTTCAAATGCAAACTGAATTTATAAAAATGTGGATGCTTTGTAAAATGGAACTCTGCTTCTGGTCCGTGAGCCTCATGTGTGCACTGAGATGCCTGGAAGGTGAATCAGTCCACATCAAAACTGGCAAACCTTTTTCTTAACATAATGTTTCACATAAACAAAACAGAAAAAAAGGGAACATCAAAGGTTGAAAAAAAAAAAGTATGGATCATAACAGAAGGAAGGCCCAATATTTCTGGTAAGTGCATGAACCAGCCATAATTAGACTAGAAAAAACACTTACCAGGCTCCAATCAAAGGGTTCTAGATTCAAAAAGCTTTATTCATCCTGAAGGAAATTGCTGTACAACACTTGCAATACAATGTGAAAGCTCCAGGCGTCTTCGGGCCGCTGTCCTGCAGGTTTGAGAGGGTTCCCTGCTTCTACACCACTGACTCACATCAACACAATGTCAAGTCATTGACCTGTGCATCAAATTTAAAGGCGCTGTCGAGGGTTACACCAAGGTTTCTGACAGTAGGCCTAATGTTGGGACTGAGCCGAACGAACCAAATGAACCAAGGAACCAAACGTCAGCAGTCCTGTTGGAGCTGAGGCACCTTTAGAGGAGATGAGTTTGATCTGAACCAGGTGTTTAGAAGCAGTGAAACTCTAAAACCTAAAGGCCTGGAGCTGCCCCTGTCCCCCCAACCCGACCTACAGGGACAATTCAACAGAGGATTCTGCTGGTCATCAGTCTGAATGTTTGTGCAAAACAACACATGAATCCTGCTGGGTCCGCCGTCGCTAGGCGTCAGAAGCTCCCGTTTCCATGTGCAGAGGATGGGTAGATGTGACATGAGGGTTTTCTGAATAAAGATCACAAACATTTACATTTAACTGATTTTGATGAATCGTTTATATATTTAGTACAGATCAAAAGTTTGGACACACCTTGTCATTCAAAGAGTTTTCTTTATTTTCATGACTATGAAACTTGTAGATTCATACTGAAGGCATCAATACTATGAATTAACACATGTGGAATTATATACTTAACAAAAAAGTGTGAAACAACTGAGAATATGTTACATTCTAGGTTCTTCAAAGTAGCCACCTTTTGCTTTGCGGGTACAGCATCAGGCACGAAACTACCAGGGCATATATCACAGGACAGCCTTTTGAGAAGTTGGCCAAACACAAACGCTGAGATTTATATTTAAATGTTTAATCTTTCTTAATATTGAATCAGATGTTGAATCTGAAAAAATCAGTATTGATCTAAACAGCAGGCCTCTCAGGATGTGTGGAGCACGCCAGTGTAATCTAGCATCAAATCCAGCTGGCCAGGAAGGAGGGGACAGATCTTCACATAGTATTTCTGGACCATTCATACGCTTTTGGCTCACTCCCTCACGACCTCCTGTGGACAGCCTTTGATTACTTCAGAGTCCCATCAGCCCTTACAACCCTGGTGAAGCCGTACTTCCAGGACGTCCAGCTCTGTGTGACCACAGCAGCGTACACCACAACATGGCAACATCTGGAGGTGGGAATCATGGCCGGTTGCACCATCTCCACCCCTGGCCATAGACGCACTGTAAACGGCTTATATTAAATAACACAAAGACACAAGATCAACAGTTTGATATTTCTTCTTTATTTCCTGATTCTCAGTTCCATCCCAAACTCAAAGCTTTATTTCCCCACTTCACAATAACGTCAACGAGGCCAATAATAACTGTTCACATGTTGCTATTTTGGTTTTTTTTTTGGGCGTTGGAGACATTCATGAGTATATATACAATATATTGTATAAATCACAAACATTTAAACATTTAAAAACTCACAATGGAAGAAAATAAAAAGCAAACAGATCCATGACATGCCTGAAAATACTGCATCCTTTTAACTGTGCAAATGTTGAAGATGAACTGGTGCAAATGTAAGAACTCACAGCACTGACTGCAGACTAAGTTCATAAATGTTTAGAAGATGAACCTAGTTTCAGGGCATTTTATCCCTTTATTTTCCTTTTAGTCTTAAAAAAAATCCCTTGTACTGCATCTGTGCTTTTAATTAAACAGGTTAAGATAAAACGGCTTAAGTGGGATCAAAGTGTTTTCAATGTGTTTTGATGAGTCAACAGCTCCTATTGTCACTGATGCACCAACACAAACAGCTCTGATATTTGTCAAACAGGCTCTGCCACCTGCACCTAAAATGTTCAAAGACACAAATCCCTCTGAGACTAAAGCCAGTGAGCTGTCACCCCGTATCTAGAAATTCAACTGTTCAGCTTCCGATGTGCCTCGTGCAGCTTGTCTTTGCTGTTGGGTTGGAAATCTGTTCTCAACAGAGCCGCCTCACAGTACTCTGACATAAGAGGAGCCTGACTTCAGCATCTGAAGCGTAACAATAATTCTTATAGATTTTCTAAACCAGGGATAGAAGAGTGCGTAGATCAGAGGATTGAGACAAGAGTTAAAGTAAAAGAGACCAATCGTAACAAAAAAGGAAATATCATTGAACTGTAGGGCCTGATGTTGGAGTGATACACAGAAATATGGGCAGAGGCAAATCAGGAACACAACAACAACAACCCCCAGAGTCCTGGCTGCCTTCAGCTCAGATTTCTTAATGGTTATTTTCCCTGAATGCTGCTGTGAGGCAGCTGTGATGTGAGAGCGCATGGCCCGAACCTGAGACACAACCACCATAAACACTCTGAGATACAGACATATGATGGTGGTAACTGGAGCTATGAAGCTCAAGAATAGATCTACAACCTGTTTAACTAAATCAGCGGCAACCGAACACTCTCCTGTGCAGGAGTTATACCGGCCCAGTTGTTCAAAATGTTCCCTCAAAATCAGAACGGCATAGAGGAGAGAAGCCGTCCAACACAGAGAGATGCACAGCTGGACCCGGTTTACAGTCACTTTGGTGGGATACCGCAGGGGATCGCAGATAGACAGGTAACGGTCAGCTGATATAAGCACCATGTTCCCCACTGACACCGAGGTAAGAACCACATCCAAGGCAGAAAACAGAGAACACACCAGTTCACCCAGATACCAGCAGCCGTCCACCATCAGGACCTGGAAAAACCACAGGAAGCCCACTAAGAAGTCTGAGACAGCCAGAGAGAGGAGGAGGAGGTTGGTGGGAGTGTGGAGCTGCCTGAAGAGGAAGCAGAGAAAGGATCAGGAGCTTTGGGGGAAACACAACCCAAGAATAAGAAACAACAACATTTGATCAGAATAGCCTCCTGTTCCAATCAGAATCAGAATAAGGTTTATTGCCAAGTAGGTTTTTGACTTACAAGGAATTTGCCTTGGTGTTTGGTGCACAACACTTCTATGAGAAACAAGGAAATACAATGTAGAAATAAAAATATACAACAGAAAATATAAAACTAAAAAGTACAATCTTTAAAAACATAGATCTGAGGTGTTTAACCCTGTAATGCCAAATGTGTCATATTTGATTCGTACGGTTTCTGAAATGTTTTGGGTCTGACACCTTTTGCATAATTTAATGGTAAAAACTTTGCTCAAAATCCTATTGTACACAATCAGATACACCTGATAACAGGGGGCAGAAGACTACACAAAAAATAATCTTGACTTATCGCGTAGTAATAAATTATTAATATCAAAAATGTATTTCTGTTTTTTCTTTTTACATATTTTGTTAAAAGGCCAAATAAAGACTTCAAACCAAAAAAAAGTCATTTTCTTTTTTGTTTCATTCTGGGGTCGGGCTTTAAAGGGTTAAATGAGGATTTACCTGAAGTGTGAGATGGAGATGATGACCAGCAGGTTGAGGGAGGCGGTGAGGGCAGAGATGGAGGACAGGACGACGGAGAGCAGCAGCTTCTCAGAGGGAGACTGCTGCTGTTTCCTGCAGGAGGTGTTCAGCTGGGGGAAGCAGAGCTCCACTCCTTCCATCATCAGCGGGCCTGCTGGACTCGGGGCCAGACCTCAGCACCTATAACTCCTGGATGCCCCCCCCCCCCCTCCTCTGCCCATGGAAACGGGAGCTTCTGACGCCTAGCGACGGTGGACCCGGCAGGATTCATGTGTAATTCCACATGTGTTAATTCATGGTTTTGATACCTTCAGTGTGAATCCACAAGTTTCATAGTCATGAAAATAAAGAAAACTCTTTGAATGACAAGGTGTGTCCAAACTTTGGGTCTGTACTAAATATGTAAACGATTAATCAAAATCAGTTAAATGTAAATGTTTGTGATCTTTATTCAGAAAACCCTCATGTCACATCTACTTTTCAGGATCTGGCTGTTATGGAGAAAGATTACATGTTAAATTTCAATATTTATATTACGGTAACAGAGTTACACGCATTAGTTGCTGAAAACACTCAGCATAAAAAGTACAGATGCAAGGTTTGGTGCGTCCTAATATCCTAAACATCAAGAGTAAACATTTATAATCAATACTTTAAAAGTTACATAAGTTTTTTTTTTTTTTCGATTTGTTTCCTGGATATATTGGTGTATGTGTGAATGGGTGAATAAGGTGCATTAACTTAAAGCTCGTTGTAGAAAGGCGCTTTATGGAGTTCAGTCCGTTTTCTTTTATTAGTTTATGGGGCGTTCTGCCATATCCAAGATGGCGGACGCGCTGCCTTGTCACTACAACAGACCAGCAGGCTCAATAGCATCTACTGTATATGTCTATGGTTGTGTTGGTTAAGACTAGTATTCTCTTAAATATTATTGGCTGATTTCAACCACGTATCCAATCAGGTTCAGGGGGCGGGATCAAAGTGAAGCCGTTGTAAAACCTCCTTTGCCTGTGGTTGCAGGACTTTTTGGAAAGAGGCGGGAAAATAAGAGAAGGGGAACAAGTTATAAAATACTGATGAATTCAAAACCTAAGTTCCTGTTTGAGACTGTGTAAACCTGTGATGAGTGTGTACTTGATGTATATGATTTTTGAACTGAGATGAAATGTTGAAATACAGATAAATGCTAATCGCGAGTTAGCATGTTAGCATTTTAGCGCCAGATAAAAGCAGCTCTGTATGTCAAGTTTATGAGTTTAGTTGAATGCCTTTAACTATGCAGACAGTTTTAATGGACACTGAACTGAGATGTATTCTCTGTATATTTTTTCTGTCCTTAGACCAGTGGCAGTTTCACCCTGATGTACTCCAAACAGCCATAATATGGAAGCTAACACCAGTGATCATGAACTTCAACTAACTAACTAATTTCTAGATACGGGGTGACAGCTCACTGGCTTTAGTCTCAGAGGGTTTTCTGTCTTTAAACTTGTAATGCCAAATGTATCATATTTGATTCAAACGGTTTCTGAAATGTTTTGCATCTGACACCTTTTGCTTAATTTAATGGTAAAAACTTTGCTCAAGATCCTATTGTACACAATCAGATACACCTGATAACAGGGGGCAGAAGACTACACAAAACATAATCTTGACTTATCACATAGTAATAAATTATTAATATAAAAAATGTATTATTCTGTTTTTTCGTTTTACATATTTTGTTAAAAGGGAAAATAAGGAATTCAAACAAAAAAAAAAGTTATTTTCTGTTTTGTTTTATTCTTGGATCAGGCCTTAAAGGGTTAAACATTTTAGGTGCAGGTGGCAGAGCCTGTTTGACAAATATCAGAGCTGTTTGTGTTGGTGCATCAGTGACAATAGGAGCTGGTGACTCATCAAAACACATAGAAAACACTTTGATCCCACTTAAGCCGTTTTATCTTAACCTGTTTAATTAAAAGCACAGATGCAGTACAAGGGATTTTTTTTAAGACTAAAAGGAAAATAAAGGGATAAAATGCCCTGAAACTGGGTTCATCTTCTAAACATTTATGAACTTAGTCTGCAGTCAGTGCTGTGAGTCCTTACATTTGCACCAGTTCATCTTCAACATTTGCACAGTTAAAAGGATGCAGTATTTTCAGGCATGTCATGGATTTATTTTACTTTTATTTTCTTCCATTGTCAGTTTTTTAAATGTTTAAATGTTTGTGATTTATACAATATATTGTATATATACTCATGAATGTCTCCAACCCCCAAAAAACAACAAAAATAGCAACATGTGAACAGTTATTATTGGCCTCGTTGACGTTATTGTGAAGTGGGGAAATAAAGCTTTGAGTTTGGGATGGAACTGAGAAGCAGGAAATAAAGAAGAAATATCAAACTGTTGACCTTGTGTCTTTGTGTACTTTAATATAAGCCGTTTACAGTGCGTCTATGGCCAGGGGGGGAGATGGTGCAACCGGCCATGATTCCCACCTCCAGATGTTGCCATGTTGTTGTGTACTCTGCTGTGGTCACACAGAGCTGGACGTCCTGGAAGTACGGCTTGACCAGGGTTGTAAGGGCTGATGAGACTCTGAAGTAATCAAAGGCTGTCCACAGGAGGTCGTGAGGGAGTGAGCCAAAAGCGTTTGAATGGTCCAGAAATACTATGTGAAGATCTGTCCCCTCCTTCCTGGCCAGCTGGATTTGATGCTAGATTACACTGGCGTGCTCCACACATCCTGAGAGGCCTGCTCATGTTTAGATCAATACTGATTTTTTCAGATTCAACATCTGATTCAATATTAAGAAAGACTAAAAATTTAAATATAAATCTAAGCGTTTGTTTTTGGCCAACTTCTCAAAAGGCTGTCCTGTGATGTATGCCCTGGTAGTTTCGTGCCTGATGCTGTACCCGCAAAGCAAAAGGTGGCTACTTTGAAGAACCTAGAATGTAAGACATATTTGCAGTTGTTTCACACTTTTTTGTTAAGTATATAATTCCACATGTGTTAATTCATAGTTTTGATGCCTTCAGTGTAGGGTGACTATCGCACTCCAAATTAGTCACTGAGGGCAGGAAGTAGGGCTCTGTTTGACTCGTTGACTCTAATGATGAAACTTGGCTCCAATGCTGGTTGAAGGGTGTTTATTTTTCTTCTTCTTGCATAATACACGTTGAAAAGATTGTATACTGAATATAAAGATACTTTGGGTATTGACTTGTTACTCTGAAGTAATCAAAGGCTGTCCACAGGAGGTCGGTGAGGGAGTGAGCCAAAACATCCACACATCCTGAGACGCCTGCTCATGTTTAGATCAGTACTGATTTTTTCAGATTTAACATTGTATTCAATATTAAGAAAGATTAAACATTTGATCCAACATTTATTTAACTATCAGATCAAACATTTAATTGAACATTTAGAAAGTTTTAACTTTTCATTTAACATTGAGATTCAGATTTAACATTTTGATTTAACATTGTTATTCTGATCCAACATTTCAATATGTTTAGTCTGATTTAATATTCAGATTTCACTGAGCCATGTGGTGGATGGTGACCTTTCCAGAATGTAGCCCCCTCTTGTCCTTTTCAGCTTGGATAGACTCCAGCCGCCCTACTAAGAATAAATGGTACAGATAATGGATGAATCAGTGGATTTAATACTCAACATTTGGATTGAAAGTTGAACATTTTTATTATGATATAATATTCAGATTAATATTTGAGAATCACAAATTATTAACTCATTCGCTGCCAAAGACGTCTATAGACGTCTTTTCAAATCCAACCGCTGACTGCCAAAGACGTCTATAGACGTCTTTTATGTTTTTCAATGCGAGTGGCTTAGGGGACGATCGGCGAAAGTTTTTCCGTAAATATCGGCTTCTAGACAGAGTATGGACTAACAAATTGACCCTCTAGGTAGCTGTGCCACTTTTGATGGGAGATTAGCATAGATTGTAAGCAAATAAAAACAAACGCAATGGTTCGCTATGAGAGAAATGGCGCCGGGGAGACGCACGTCGAGGAAGAACGGAATAAAGTAGAAACAAAATTTTTTTTCCTGATGATAGAAGAGAGTCTACTCTTTCTTTTGGTGTGTTCGGTGTTTACATAGTCATAGCACAAACTATTCTGTGGCTCTTGAAAAATCAGTCAAAATTCTCAAAAAACTGGCAGTGAGCGACTCTCTGTTCTGAAAATGGCTGGCAGTCAATGAGTTAAGATGAAGATTTTAGAGAAACTGATGTCAATATCGAAAGTACCCACTATGGCACTGATTATCAGAATAAAATGATTAAATATGTGTCAAAGACCTTTATGTTGACAGAACTTTGAGATTGTCCAATGTGTAATTAGGAAGTTAGAGAAATGACCATTGACTCCACATTGCCATCAAGTGGTCATGGTCACCATGTATTTATGCTTAGAATAGTTAGACACGTATCTGAACAATAACTTGATCTCATTTATAAATCTGTCTTTGTTGATTTATGTTTCATTTGTTAATTCAGGATGAGATGAGATACAGTCATTTATTTCTATTCAAAATTATACAGACATTGAGAGATGAACTTTTAGCTGTAATTTTCACCCTGAAAAAATCAGTTGATAAAACCACTTAAGTTTATTCTCAGAATTATTCTTACAAGTCAGCGAGTTAGAGTCCTTACATTCATTGATGAAATGATAACCTTTGTTCATGATTTCACCAAACTATTTTGCGACCCTTCTGAACAATTTTGAATTTTCAAACATTTAAACGATGAAGTAGTGGCATTTAGAATAAGAAATGACAATAAAATAATCACACAATCACAATATACATGATTTCAATTTTAGGCCCGAGTTATTGTTCTAAATGTCCATTTTAAAGAGTCACCCTGGAAATGTCATTGACTGCCTGTGGTGCTTTCACTCACTCAGGGCAAATAATGTGTATCTGATGAATTTTGACTTCCTCATTCAAATGTGCTTTGTAGATCACAGAGCAACAAATCTTTGTGGAAAGAGAGACAATCAGAGTGTCATTGTCAAGAAAGAGAAAAATCACGAGAGCCATGTTTAAGTAATTTAAATGTAAGAATAAGTTTAATGGATTTTTTAAACCAAGAGTAAAAAAGGGCATAAATCAGAGGGTTGAATAAGGAATTCATGTAGATCAAATAGATGTCAAAGCCAATAGATATAGCATTTAGAGAGGTGCCTTTACCTGTAATTAACACACAGTAATATGGGAAAATACATGTCAGGAAAGTAACAACAACAATCCCTAGAGTCCCGGCGGCCTTCAGCTCAGATTTCTTAATGGTTATTTTCCCTGAATGCTGCTGTGAGGCAGCTGTGATGTGAGAGCGCATGGCCCGAACCTGAGACACAACCACCATAAACACTCTGAGATACAGACATATGATGGTGGTAACTGGAATGATGAAGGTCACAATTAGATCTGACACGTTTTCAATAAAACCCAGATAAATCACACATTCTCCAGAGCAGGATTTGAACCTGCCTGGATGTTTGAGGTTATCTCTTATAATAACCGAAAAATGGACGAAAGTGCAGATCCAACACAGACAAACACAGACAGAAACTCTTTTTGAGGTGACTTTGGTCGGATAATGAAGGGGATCACAGATCGCCACATAACGGTCAGCTGATATGAGCACCATGGTTCCTATTGAGGCAGAGGTAATTATTAGGTTCAGGAGAAAATACAAAACACACATCAGGTCACCAAAATACCAACAACCGTCTAATGACATGATCAGACTGAGGATGAGAAGGCCCACAAGAAAGTCTGAGACAGCCAGAGAGAGGAGGAGGAGGTTGGTGGGTGTGTGGAGCTGCCTGGAGAGGAAGCAGAGAAAGGGTCAGGAGCTTTGGGGAAACAAATAACACCCATGTCTAACAAACCAAAACATTCACGATTCAAAAACATTTATTTAATACGAGGAAATTTGCTGTACAACAGGGTGAACAATAATAAAAAATGCAGGTAAAGTAAAGTAGTGATTGTAACGGTAAAATTAAAAACAACAAACCATTTGATCAGAC
>JABUIW010040688.1:0-14712 GCA_013363375.1 Menidia beryllina | reverse complement strand
TCCTGGTTCCCCCGGGGACCTGAACCCAGAACCCTCTTGCTGTGAGGTGATGGTGCTGACCCTGAGAGGTAAAAGCCTTCAGAATAAACACGCAGAAGATGACAGGAAGTAGCTCCGCATGATAAACAAGAACACAAAACCTGTAATCACGACCGGGTTGTGCCTCTGATTGGATGATTTGCTGTTTGTGCCTGTTTGTTGTGGTCTTCGTGTACGGAGGCTAATGACTCCCACACTTCAGAGTCCATGGGGTTTTCTCTTGTGAAGTATTCCCTGTATGCTGGATTTAAATACTCCCCTCTCATATAACCTTAACCTCTCAGGGTGTTCATGGAAACGATCCCGTGATCGTCCAGTGTTTCTGGTCTTTTTCTGTAGCTGAGCTTCTTTGACTGCCTGTTGTAGGTTCACATTATCATCTTCCAAACAAAAACACCACAGTCATTAAACTCTGGGGGAGTGGGGGGGGGGGGGGGGCAGCTTCATTGTAGAGCTTTCAAAGGAATGTGGGTGTGTTTTTTTTAAGTTAATCAGCCTCAGTGGAATACGTTCAGCTAATTTCTGTTGCTTTGTTTGTGTGTGCATTGGGCTACATGTTAACATTAATACAGCACACACTCGTACAACCAAATGCCAACAAACGTACACCTGCTGTATAAACTGGATTAGGTTAATTCTGCATTCATGCATGAGTGCTCAAAAGAGCTGCACATCAGCATTAAGTCTTTTATCCATTTCACTAAAGAAGATTTCTTCAGAAATGTTTTTTTTTTTGTTGTCAAACATGTTCTGGGAACGCTTTCTGAACGGTCTTAAATCTTGTAGTTAACAATGAGCAGAGACTCTTAAATAGAGACTAATCTCTGCTAAATATGTTAATAAGATATTTTGGCAACACATGTTTTGTAAATGATCATGAATAGTCCAAAAATGTGTTCAGCTGAAAGCCCAGAGAAAGAAAAACCCTTTGTTTCAGATACTGAGCTAAAGGAGGCAGATCAGATCAGCTCAGACTGGAAACCGGAATGTTCTTACAGTGAACGGTGGCATTACACTGGATTATTATTCAGTTTGATTTCAGGGGGGAATGTGTTTGGTTTCAGATCATCAGAGCTCTTTAAACGTTGTGCGCTCGCTGTTGTCACATTTTAAATGGAGTCTTTTTTAGTGTGTGTTTTGTAAATGGAGTCTTTATAAAGTGTTCCTGGATTGAAATGATCTATGAGATGAGAATTATAATGCAACTCAGAGAGCGTTTCGAGAGAAGGAACCTAGTGACTGCTCAGAATTTACTCACTTCATCCAGTGGAATGTATTTATATCTTCTACTTCAAGACAATAATTCATTTAATTTACAAACTACTAATAATGGGAGGTTAAGTTAAAACTGTAAATGTGTTACTCTGAATAAAGTCAATCGCCTCCAACCTGATATACAGGACTGTCTCAGAAAATTAGAATATGGTGATAAAGTTCTTTATTTTCTGTAATGCAATTACAAATCATGAAATGTCATACATTCTGGATTCATTACAAATCAACTGAAATATCGCAATCCTTTTATTGTTTTAATATAGCTGATTATGGCGTACAGCTGAAGAAAACTCAAAAATCCGATATTCTAATATTTTGAGATAGGATATTTGGGTTTCTTAAGCTGTAAGCCATAATCAGCGATATTAAAGCAATAAAAGGCTTGCGATATTTCAGTTGATTTGTAATGAATCCAGAATGTATGACATTTCATGTTTTTTAATTGCATTACCGAAAATAAAGAACTTTATCACAATATTCTAATTTTCTGAGACATTCCTGTATGTTAGATTGAGTTTTTTGTTGGTCATTCGCTTGTTGACCAGCAGTGGAAGCTGCCCCCCCCCCCCCCCCTCCCTCCCTCTTCTCTGGTCTGGATGTGTGATGTGCTATATTCTGTATTTGTCCAGCCTGGGCCGGACCAGTCTGGGCGGGGTGAAGGTAAAATGAGCTTAGCTCCTGTTTGGTTTTGGGGAGGGTCCTCCCGTCAGGAAAACAGCACTTATTGAGGCCTCTGTCTGTGTTATTGTAGGACTACAGGAAGAGAGGGGGAGGGGGCTGGGAAAGCTGAGAAAGGGGGAGGGGCTGGAGGAAAAATGGGGAAAGTTGAAGTGAGGGATGAAAGTGAGATGTGTTTTGGGGTAAGGATTTAGGATTCAAGAATTGCTGAGATACTCCAAGAGGGTGCCGCTGGGTTTTGCTTATCATAATATGTCACACAGCAGTTTTAAGGATTTATTTAAAAGGTAACTGTCCTCTGGTATCTCATCCATTTCAAACTGACTCAATTCAGGTACACAGTTCAGAGCAAAATGCCATCTCAGAGCAAATGAAAGAAATGTAACTTTTCAGAAAAGTAAGATTTTGCCTCCAACAGAAGAAAGATGGCGGACATTGATGTGTGATGACTGGTTTCAGGAAAAGGGACAAAAAGAGAGCAAAAGACAGCTTATAAAAGAAATGCTTTTTACCCAATGATCAGTGTGTTTAAAGAGTTTGTTGGAACTTTAACACACCCACTAAAAATTATAATTAATGCCCCCCCACCCTGCCAGTGGTGGTTAGAGAGAGCTCATTGTGGCTAAATTAGGAATGAGAGAGAGAAAGATGGATTACACAATAGTTTCGTTTCCTCATCATCATGAGTCAACTATGGAAATGGACATTAAGAAGCTGATTAATAAAACATTCTAGTCAACAAAGTGATCAGTTCAGGATGAATTTGGGCATTTAAATAAATGACTCAGCAGCATGCCTGTTCTGAAATCTGGGAATTATTATTTTTTTGTTATGCGAGACGCAGCTCTGAGCAAATCATTTTTCACTGAATTAATGCAATTTTGTGAGTTTGATGATCTGGATGCTCAGGAGGTTCTTATTGGAGGCAGATGGATTGCTTTTGAACTTTTTCACACTGATAAATATTCCTCTCACAATCGGTCTCCTTGAGACTGTTTCCTGCATTACACTTTGTCTCCTCTTCTCAGCCCCTGTGTGTATATATATATATATATATATATATATATATATATTTATATATATTTATATATATATATATATTTGGACCTTGGACTGCCTACAATTCTAGAAAAAAATTCTTCAGCCGAATTGCTTGAAAAATGGCCCCTCTCTGTGTTGTGTCCTCCTCCAGAGGGGCTGCAGACAGACTGAGTCCAGGTGCTTTTGCGGTAGGCCGATGCAGACGTCCCTCGGAGAGGGTGCTGCAGTAAAGTGGCCTCTCCGTTTCCCCGTCCTCTGCTGCTCCCTCTGGTCATCCACAGTCCAGCCGCTCTGCCAAAGACCTCCCGGCAACGCCCAGAAAAAGACACGTCCAGTCATTCATTAAGCCGCAAATAGTTCAGGGACCAATTAGAGACTATTCCTAGCAGCACCTACAACACCAAGCTGCTTCCTCTTATCTTTTCTCCCCCAACCGAAGCACTGTCTGACTTCACTTGTCAATTTAAATGAATTTAGTAACACTTTATTAATCCAAAATAGAAAAATATGCCCCCGCAGCATTATTTATTGTTAGGGTTTTTTTTTTTTTAATACATTAATCAAATAAACTATAAATAAGATGATGAATATTGAAATTTAAAGTGAAGCGGAAAGGAAGGTTTGGTTTAAATCTTCCAGGGTTTCTTTTGTAGCTGTTGATGCCAAACAGATAACTCAGCTAAACTCTCTCAGTGAGCAACATGGACAGAAACCCTCTGCCCACACTTCCACATCTGGGCTGTGGAGGTGCTCCTCCTCTTTGAAATCCTCCGTGTTACACCTTCTGATGTTAACAGGCGCTTAACTCCCAATATCCTGAGTTTTGGAAAGCTCGGTGATGCGCTCCAACAGGATTAAAACATCTCCGTTTTAGTTCTCATGCACCAAAACAGATGTGAGAAAGTTGTGTTTTAACTACAAAGATCAGTAGACAAGAAGTAGATTCAAAGGAATTCACATACCAAGTTTGGTATATTTCTCAGATTTCCATGCAAATATTCCCAGTTCTTAATTAGTGATTTTTGGTTCAATTTAAAATCATCCAGAGCTCAAGAGCTACTCAACTAATCTTCATCACTCTCTTGAAAAGCGCTAAAACTGTGTCATCACCCTCAGCTCAGCCACATCGTACTGGCTTTAACGGATAAGAAAGAGCTTAATCTGTTAGAAGCTTTCCCCTTTTCCTGATTTTTACTTCCAAAGGTCCTGAAAGTGGCCTCATGCCTGAAATCAATGTGCAGAATAATATCCCGTGTCTGTTTATTGTGAGTTTGCATCGAGCTTTTTTTAAATGTTGCAAATGCGAGATATGGATTTAGAAGAGTAACCAATCTTTTTTATATGACAACTTGTTACTAAGTCTGAGACAGCGGCTTTCTCTGTGTTTTTAGAGACAACAATGAGAAGAAATTGATTTGAAAATATCCATAATACATAAATACGTGTGCAAACTCATGAAACAGAGTACAGGACTTAAATCGAATAAAAGTTTTCACATTTTCTTCTGTTTCCAGGAGTAAAAGGAGCTCAAACATCTCATGTTTGTCACACCAGTGGGGACGAGTTGATGGCTCTCTGGACACCCCATTGAAGTGTCCTTTGGCACAACATTGAACTCCACATTCCTTACAATCCATTAATCCTTGTGCTAATGTGTGTGATCGAGAAAAAACCCCACAAACACTTTGTAGGCTGTAATATGTAAAGACTGACAGCGGCTGTGTGTGAACGTGTCCACATGCTCTGAGGTGTCAGTTAGACTGTAAACGCTTTATATAACCAGAGTCCATCTACCATTTAATAAAGGAGGATTGAGAGTGAGCTCACTCACCTTTCCATAGGCAAACAGAGCGTCTCTTTGGGGACATTGGTTTATATCTCAGCTTTGAGGGACAACCTGACACTTTAAAATAGTGAGAAAAATCACACAACTGGAGGAAAAAAAAATCCCAGATGATGCAACCATCTTGCCAATTGCACTTTATCTGAACACTGGCAGCTGTAAAAGTTATCTAAACTTTCTGTGATGGAATTAAAGGTGTTAAGCCGTGTTATCATGTGAATATTATTTTTGTTTATTTTATTATTGTTCTTTTCAGCCATTATGCAGCCATGTAATGTCTCCACTTGTGTGTGATATATTTGTATCATATCAAGCACTTTATTATGACACATATGGACGCTACAGTAAATTGATTTTTTTTGTGTCTCTGAGTTCCGCTGTTAAGTGAACGCAGCACGGTGTACGTTGGATGCAGTAACGATGTATTGAAATGATTATTTTACACGAAGAAAAAATAAAAACACTTCAACTCAAAGGAAACCTCAGTGATGTTTGCCGCTATCTTTATTGATTAATGGATGAAGAAAATATTCTAATAATCAAAATGAAAAGAGAAGAACAAAGTCAAGAAAACTCTACAAAAGGTTTGTTGTGACTTTCTCTGCTCTGGCTTGGCTGCTTGTTGTTGGTTTGAAGAGTGGGACTGGATCTGGGTCTGAAACAGAAAACAGAATCACTCATCCAATCAACCTCCTTTAAGTGAGCAGCTCTTCCTAAAGATGCTGGGTAAAGCTTCCCCCCAGGGGTCAGTCACTGCCAGACCCCCCTTTTTCTTTTTATTTACTGGTCTGTTTAGTTCTTGGCCCCAGCGAGCTGCATGCTCCTTTCTCTGCACATCCACTTGTTAGTGTCACAGTTGTGCCCATTTTTGCCCAGTCCATTCCCTTTTTTTCCCTCAGCCACCTTTTGTTTTACTTGAGTTCCTGTCCGTCCATCCACTTAGTGGATATCTGCATCGCTCCTCAGCCCTTTTTTGCCCGTTTCTGGACTTTATCCACAGTGTGTGCATGTGGTAATTCTTTTTTTTTCCAACTTTATTTATTGAACATTTTTTGAACCAATAACATACAGAGTACAAAGATGGCACGTTTAGTAGCATGCATGTGGTAATTCTGTTTGTGCATTGTGCACCTTTTTTCTGTTTTAGTGGACATTTACGGTGTTTCTTTTGTTTCGTCGTTCCTGCTTAGCAGAGTTTTGTGTTTGGATTTTGTGAAGACCTCTTTCAAATAAAGAGTTAAATTGGCCTTCCTGGTGTGTTGCATTTGAGTCCTGGAATACCTGCGTGATAGTTAGCTTGGCTGCAGAAGGGCTGAGGAAAACTCGATTGTGTCGGCAGTTTTACTTGGTTGAAATGTGAAAGAGGGGAAAACTGGAAAGCAAAAGAAGCCGACTTGTGACCTGCTCCCAGCGAACCACAGTAATTAGAGAGAAAGCCCACCTCTGAAACAGCCTTTCCGTTCTGCACACGGAGCTCTAATGAGAACGGGCCTCTTTGTTCTGTCCAGGAAAATCTGCACGCACGGTCTTCTCTCAGCTCACTTACCGGGGTTTTTCAAACCTGTCCACCTGGATAATTGTTGGACATCCTTTGGTAGGTGTGTTAATGGAGGACGGCCGCTGACATTTAAATGTCTGCATGTCAGGTTACGTAAGGGGCATTGTGAGGACTGGCCCCAGGTCAGGGTGTAGAGCAAAACGGGCCATTATAAAGGATGATTTTCACACATAAGAATAACCTACTATTCAAAGCATTCGGAAAGAGGGAGATGTCTTCATAAAAAATATAGTCACTATTTATTATTGCAAAGGATAGACTTCTGTGAACACGTGTCAAATTTGGAGGCCCTTAAAAACATCGGTAAAGGAAGGCGTCTAAATCTCAATATAGACAATTTTCTTTGTTTTTTTTTTATTTATGCAAATTCATTTTCAAATCGGAAATATTACTAATTCAACTAAGGGTAGAAAAAAGTTTAATAAAATACATGTTTGAAATAAGGCATTGTAAATGATCAGTCTTCCAGATGATGGTAATAAAGACAACTGGATTTCTTGTTGGGTCTTGAAGATGTTTTTGACCTGAAAAGCTTCTTAAACAAAGCAACAAAAAAAAAGCAAAATGGCACGTATGTTTGTTTAGGGGATTTAGTGACATGCAAAAGGAATAAGTCCACTATCCAGTATAGGAGTGAAAAGAGTCTTAAGTTTATTGTGTCTTTGCAGAACTTCGAGCTCACTGTTGTGTTATCTCAACAGAACTTAGTTATAATTAATTTAACCATCAGCTTATAAAGACCAACATCAATATTAAAAAGAGGGATTGATATTATACTGAAACAGTAAGATGGGGAAGCTTTTGAAATGTTGATTCTATAAATTGTATTTTGCCAATGACTTTATATTCTTACTCACATTAAGGGAAAATATCAGAAAATCAATAATTAAAATCAAACATTGGCCCCTTATAGAATATAAAACATGCACATTTTTTGTTTGTTTGTCAACTTAACACTGGAAACAGCTCGCGCTGGTCTGTGTGGAGGGGATGGAGTCCTCCTCTGAGCACCTGCTGCTCAGAGGACGCACAGATGGACCGTTAGCCACTAACATCCAGCAGCAAAGCACACACCAGGATTAGAAACTGAAACAAACACAGCCGACCTCCGTGATGCCAGTGGGAGGATCAGACGGACCAAACTGACTGCTAAAATGTGTCTTAAATGTGTCATAAATCGTTTGTGTTGTCTAAAAATGACTCAGTCAGAGCTGTGTTAGAATTGGGCTATAATTACTCACTTTAACACAGTATGTTATAACTTAATCCATGTAAATGACTGATTGTCTTATTACTTTTTAGATTCACATTATTCCCTTTATAATTCTACTTTTGTGTTAAACTCTCTGGCTGTACCTCCTCCTCCTCCTCTCTGTTACAGTAGATACACGTCTTTAAGGTCAATATTCACACTTTCTTATCACATTCCACCTAAACCTGCATGAATTAGGACCTGATCTGTTCCTGTCAGAGCTAACTGGCCAACAACACTCGTCCTCCTGTTGGAGGCCCAGAGGAAAACTGCCCATCACACCCAGAAATTGAGGTTCTTGCCAACTGAGATCCTCCGGGAACTTTTGTCTGTTAGAGCCCAGCTGATTTACTTTACTTTTGACCAATAAAAGTCATATTTGTACTCGTGATCTACTCTGGTTTATTCTCAGGCTTCCAACTAAAGAATCGGGCAAACAGTTTTCTCCTCTGCTAGGTCCTGCTGGTTTTAAACAGAGGTCTTCCCGTGTCAGCAGATGCCTTTTACGGTGGTTAAGAAACGTCCTCACACACCAGAGAAGGGAAAGAGAGGACACCCAAGAGGCTCCAGGATGCCTGAGTTCCCTATAGCAGTGTTTTTCAACCTTTTTTGAGCCAAGGTACATTTTTTCAGAGAAAAAATCCCGAGGCACCACCAACCAAAAATGTTAAACAAATCTGTATAGTAACACTATAGTTATTCTTATTTCATTCTTATCTTATCTTAAGTGTCTTGAATAGGAATTGAATAAACACAAAAATGTATTTTTATCATATTTTATATTTCTTCTTTCAAATTGCACTAAACATGTCCACTTCAATATACAAAATTATACAAAATCTAGTCATAAGGAATTATTACATGATTACGCCACCAGTCAATAGAACAGCACAGACACTCAAAAATGGAATATTATTTGCAGAAAATGAATTCCTTATCAAAAAATCCTTTTAGACCATTGAGGTGAAATAGGATAATTTTCTACGGCACACCTGACCATCACTAACGGCACACTAGTGTACCGAGGCACGGTGGTTGAAAAACACTGCCCTATAGGACTTCCTGTCTTAGGAGGGACTGAGGATTGGATGCTCTCGGGTCTTTTCAGGTCGGGGAGAAGTCCAAAATGTCTTTTTATTGTGAGACAGAGACAGAACTTTATAGACCAAGATTACAAAACCAACACAAGTCATTTAGTATGTTCCCAGTCGGAGTCACAGTTTCTGATATTTCTTTGTTGACCATTTTGAATAGGATTCCTCTTATGATTTCTCCTTATCTGATTTAGGAGCAGCGTAAAGCAGCGAGAGCTCGTTAACGTGGGCAGAATCGTGCACGTCCTGTGAGAGTCGAGAAATGAGAGGCTTTGATTGGTCCGATTGGTCTGAGCCGTCGACCTGAGCCCCATGTTTTTGTTTAGAGCTTTTTTTGTGGGGCACGTAGATCCAAATACCCCCAAAAACTTGAATCCAATATAGAATTAGCTTCGCCCAAAGCGCAACATGACTCATATGTGTTTGGAGTTGTTTTCTAGGAACTGACAAACTCTAAAATAGATTTAGGAAAAAAAAAATTCGTTATAATTGCCGAGCAAGATTGTGGCGTGTAGTTGACATAAAGAAAAAGATATGTTGATCGCACACTTTCACGCGTTTCGCAGGTTTTATGAGGACTTATGAGGACAAAAATAACTTGTCTTTAATTACATCGTGAGTAATGTGTTTGGCTTCAGTCTGAGGAGGAGGGAGCTGCTAGCTTTCTGTGCTCTGACAATATTTGACTTGTCTTTTCTTTGCCGTGCAGCCCTGTTTTCTCACACACACACACACATACACACACACACACACACTGCCCACAGGACAGTAATGTCCTCTGACAGGCTGCTAAGGTCAGGCCTTGGGCTGTGTGATAACCTCACTCCGGGGGATTGTTGGGAAGATGAACAGAAAATCTTCCCTCTTTACGCACACGCACACAACCCGGAGTCCTGTGCACGCACACACGGTTGTCTAATGACGTGTGTGCGCTGTGTGTGGCGGTCCGGGGGTTAGTTAGTTATCGGGGGGTGGGGGCCTCCGCCTGAAATTGAGTTCCCCGCAGAGCAGGAGGAGATCCAGAAGTGGCCACAGACGCGTGTGAGCACTGAGATGTATCTGGTCCCCCCCCCCCCCCAAACCCCTTTGTGTGGGTGTGCTCATTGAGAAAGAGACTAACAGGCTGAAAATGGCTGTCAGAAACTCATTTTCAGGTGAGTGACATTTAGAGATGCACAGACGCTCGGCCTGCGTAATTCAGTAAACGTGATGGTGGAGAACCTTCTCAGGCTTTCTTTGAAATCATATTTTCTGTATCATCTGAGGTTAAGACTGCCCTAACACCACTGGGAAAACTAGAACACACTGCTGTATTTTAGATTAAAAAAACTACTTTTTGCACATTTTGCACACTTTTGTCAAGAAAAACGGTGCTTAAGGGAAACATGCAGCTATCAAAGTGTGTTTATTCATTTATTTTTGACCTGTAAAGCCACATGATTCATATTTGATACATACAGTTTCTGAAAAAACGTTTGCATCTGACACTTTTTGCAACACTTTATGGCAAAAATCGGATAGCCCTGACACCAAAAAACTACACTATCATAATTTTTATCATAATTTTTACCTAACCTGTGCGTTAAATTTAATGAAATACCAGATTTGTTTACTTATTATTCTATTTAGTCAAAGAAGCAAATAAAAACTCATACATTAAAAAAAAGTTTCTCTATTTTTTCTCAGGATTTTTGTTGTGACAATGCCCTGAACCAAATAAATGATACTGTATTTGAAATACACCTTTTGGTATTTAATAAAAAAATATAAGGGAAAATTACAACAAAGCACTGACCTTTTTGTGATAAAGATGTTCCGCAATTGTGATTAAAAATGTGTTGAACGCTTTGATAATAATAATGTTGCGATTATAAAACAGATAATCAACATTTAACCCTCCAAGCCTGTAAATGAGTAGATGCCTATTGTAAAGCTGACCCACTTACAGCACACAGAACAATAAAAGCACAAAATATCCTCATTCCAATTAAATAAGCCTGAAGTTAACATTTCATTACAAACTTTACATAATAAGGATTCATTTTACTGCCACACTCTGTAACACAGGCAAGTAAAAGTGCATTCAACTCTGCTAAAATCAAATAGACTTAGCACATTGATCCCTCCAGAGGAAAGTGTTGGTAGCTTCTATTGAAAACGAAACTCGCCGCAGCAGTTCTCGCTAAAGCTGAAAGAAAGTCTTTTCTTGGCAGTGTAATCCTCGGGGGCTCATATATGTTACCACCACTGACGGAGGCTTTGTGCTGGAGAAAGGACGGAGGAACTACACAACTTTTAGTTCAAGAAAAGACTAACGCCTGAAGAACACACACAAAAGGGTTACGGGCTTTTATTGCTTTAGCTCGAACACCAAATGATCTGTCAGGGCTCTCAAAGACGTGTTGTACGTTGAAGACACGATGGGCTGGGAGTTCACAGTCGGCCGAGGGGTTGAAAAGTGAATTATTTGCTTGGGTTCAAACCAGTTTCAGCAGAATGGGGATAAATGTTTGATCACATGTCTAATACGTGATGGGTTTACTGTCCAGGCTTAATGGGAGTCACTACCACTGACATTCAAGCTGTGCATAGTTTTCTATCCCTCAAAAAGTGCTTTTGATTCTTAAACTTGAGAAAATCAAATATACAATGAGAGGATGTACAGACAATTTTTTCCAAAAGTGGCAGTGTTTTCTTTCTTATTTTTCACATTTGGAGCTCCTACCTATCTAAATATGTGTGCCTGTTACTGTACTTTGCTGATGTTTTTTTTATTTATTTTTATTAGTATTATTATCATTTATATTATTTTTCTGCTGAATATGTTGGGCTGAGACAGGGTGGGAATGGGGTGTGGTGTTCTCTTCTTTTATTGTTCTTATTTAGTTTTGTTTTTGTTTTTTGTATATGTAATAGGTGTGACTACTTCAACATTTATACTTGTATGTATATATTAGAAGTTATACCTGCACAAGTATATGTTTAACTGTATTCCTTATTGCTATTATCTTATCATTTGTTTCAATAAAAATAATTTGAAAAAAAAAAGTGCTTTTGAGAACTAAATAACTTGAGAGCACATGTTGATATTTGTGCTCTCTTATGTTTTACTCTAAATAGGTTGCCATCAGCATTGTTAGTCAGAGTGTAGGACCTATTGTACCCATCTTATGTATTTATAACCTGTCATGAGAACAGTCAAAGTGATAGAGCTTCAGAAAATATCCTGAATTACCTGCCATCAAGCCCCCCCCCCAAGCTTTGAATCTACCTGAAATATTCCTTTGAAGTGAACGCTTAGTGGCTCTAACCAAATGCCGTATTCAGATGGAACAGCATGAAAGCAAAGTTTAGCCAGAGAGGGTTGTTCTGCAGAGCTTTTATCATCACTCGGAAAAGAAAAGTATCCCAGAATGTCTCTTTGTCCAAATCTGCTTTCGGCCCTTTTACCTAAAAGGTTGGCACGCGGCGTAAAGCGTGAATAAAAACCATCTTCTGTCCAATTGGTCTGATGTTTGTCGGAGAACAGTTTACATACGGAGCAAATCATGTTTCTGTTTCTGCTCAATTTGGATTTGTGCCACACTCACTGCCTGCTGCCCAGAGGGACTCAGACTGAGAGCTCTCCGAGCAGCTGAGCGCTGAAAATCATCTATCTGGTTTGTTTTTTTCTGCTCTGGATGTTTCCCTTTTCCTTCTTGGGTTAATTTAATGTGATGTTAACAGTTAGCCATGCAGCCAAACATATAGATTAGGTTCGTTTTTGGTTTTTTGTTTGTTGACCACAATGTTCACATTTTTTCCTGTTTTCTGTCCTTTATCATTTCATTAAGCAGCTAGTTTGAGTCTTCAGCTTTTGGAATAAATGCTTCTTGTCTCTTCACTGTAACATTTCCAATGACCATGACTCCCTGTTCTGCCCTGCATTTCTGTTTTTGGCTTTTCTATGCAGTTCTTTTTAAACTGATAAAAATCCATTTGGTCTCCTAACACGAAAATATTGGAATTACAATATTTGGTCAAATGTTTAACTCCTTTTCAACCAACTTACAAATCTGATAAATGTGAAAATTCACTTGTAAAGTAAGGAAAACTATGCCTACCATGCCGTATTAGGATTTGCTGATTTGCTTTGGGCTGGAGGTTATCTGAACTCTCAGTGGAAAAGAGGCAGGTTACATGTTGGACAGGTCTAAAAAGTACCTTCTTTTTTGCATTCAGCTGGTTTTAGATGCAGGTCTGTGCACGTTTAAGATCTCCTGTTGGATTTCTATTATTTGTTGGTGTATTTCCGTGTCATGGTTTATAAAGGAAGATAGCACCGTCAAACATGGCAATACGAACTTATCAGAAACACTGACAGACTTTTCAGATCCTCGCAAAACATTTTCTCCATGAGAAAACATCATGTGTTTGACTAATATTCTGTATCAACCACACAAAAAAAAACTTCTCCAACTCACATCCAGCTGCAAACTAAAATCACCAGTAAAGGAAAAGCAAGCAGGGCATCTCCAGACTGAGCTCTCTTTGGGTCAATATGCCTTTATGGTATTGATAATGCTCCGTCTGGGCTCTTAAAAATCCTCCCATGTTGTGTCTGGTGCAGCAGTGAGCCGAGGAGGGGAGGTTTGCATTCTTAGTTCAACATTGATTTTTTTCCCTCACTTTGACATCAAAGGGCAGTCTGATTAAACCAGGGAGAGACACAAAGCATTACACAGGCATTACAAGTAATGTGTTCTTTTAAGTCTCAGGATTTGTTCCATGCATGTGTCAGTGAAACGGAGCATTCTATTATACTCGTCTACTCCATTTTAAAGCCACAAAGTTGCTCATCGAGGTCCTCATTTGTTTATTGGCTTCTCTCAATGGTACTGTCTTGATTAAATTGTCTTAGTTCCAGATCCTTGCTGTCAGCTCATGGTTTTTCCAGTTGGTGCCTGTTCAGGCCAAATGTGTCAGGAGCGGTGGATCTTAGGGAGGACCCAGGTGCGGAGAGTGATGGTTCCAAGGGTTTTATTCTAACAAAAAACACACTCAAAAGGAGTGGATGGAAGACATGGTTCAAAACAAGGCTGTGACAAAACTATGAACAAAGTATCAAATCAAGATTAACCAGACTATGAACAAAGTATCAAAGTAAGAGTAAACAAGGCTATGGCAAAGTATCAAAACATCCATCCATCCATCCATTATCAATACCGCTTAATCCCTGAGGGGGTCGCGGGGGGAACTGGAGCCTATCCCAGTGGTTAACGGGCGAGAGGCAGGGTACACCCTGGACAGTCCGCCAGTCCATCGCAGGGCCACACACAGGACATACAAGGACAAACAACCACTCACACTCACACTCACATTCACATTCACTCCTAAGGACAATTTCCCCAATCTCCAATCAGCCTAACATGCAGGTTTTTGGACGGTGGGAGGAAGCCGGAGAACCCGGAAAGAACCCACGCAGACACAGGGAGAACATGCAAACTCCACCCAGAAGGGCCCTGGTTCCCCCGGGATTCGAACCCAGAACCCTCTTGCTGGGAGGCGACAGTGCTAACCCCCACACCACCGTGCCGCCCCTAGTATCAAAACAAGATTAACTCATTGGCTGCCAAAGACGTCTATAGACGTCTTTTATGTTTTTCAATGCGAGTGGCTTGGGGAACGATCTGCGAAGGTTTTTCCGTAAATATCGGCTTCTAGACAGAGTATGTACTAACAAATTTACCCTCTAGGTAGCTGTGCCACTTTTGATGGGAGATTAGCATAGACTGTAAGCAAATAAAAACAAACGCAATGGTTCGCTATGAGAGAAATGGCGCCGGTGAGACGCACGTCGAAGAAGAACGGAATAAGGTAGAAACAAAATCTTTTTTCCTGATGACAGAAGAGAGTCTACTCTTTCTTTTGGTGTGTTCGGTGTTTACATAGT
>JABUIW010040683.1:873-11119 GCA_013363375.1 Menidia beryllina | reverse complement strand
ACATCAGGACACATCAGGACACATCAGGAAACATCAGGACACATCAGAACACATCAGGACACATCAGGACACATCAGGACACATCAGGACACATCAGGACACATCAGGAAACATCAGGACACATCAGAACACATCAGGACACACCAGGACACATCAGGAAATATCAGGACAGATCAGGAAACATCAGGAAACATCAGGACACATCAGGACACATCAGGAAATATCAGGACACATCGGCATTTTAAATTGGATACAATGCACGATTAGAAGGATAAAGATTTGTTCAAAAAGTCTTCAGCCACCTTTAATTTCTTTAAATTTTCTGTCCTTTGGGGAACCTTATGCAGGATATTTTGGAATTTTTTTAATTCTCAGTTTTATTCCATTTTAGGTCTTTTTTAAGCGACAGGAGTCAGAAAAAGGCCCCTAACTCAAGGATTGAGCCAGAGCCAGAGTCGTGATCAATGTAGCAAAAAAGCATTTTAAACATATTACATACATAATACTTAAAAATAAAAATACTAAAAAAGTTCCAAGAGAAACAGGATCAAAGGAAATAACATGATGGCAAATCTGCACATCAGCATCATGTATTTACAGGAGACTTAGTGTCATAGTCCGGGGTCACTGATCCGCATTGCACGTTCCACTCACCATTCCGCCACTAGAGGCGTCCAACTGCACACCCCCGACCTCACCTGACTCCTCCCAGCACACCTGGCCCCCATTAAGAAGACCCACCCGGCAGTACTAAAGGAGCGGACTGCCAGAGCTTCGACGCCTGAGTGTTAGCCAGTAATGGTAACTCTGAGCCCTCCTGAGCCAGTCTCTGTTCTGTGTTTAACTCCGAGTGTGTTTACTCTCCTGCTCCCTGCTGCCAGGTGCCTTGCCCAGAGGACCTGGACTTCTCCCAGGCTGCCCGAGCCCCCCGTGCCACCCGAGGATCCACGATCCAGCGTGTCTGGAGCTCTCCGGCTCCGGCTTCGCACCGATTGGACCCGACAAACTCTGTTTCCCTCCCGTCGGCCTCCCAGCCGAACTCTGGACTCGAGCCAAGTATCGGCTGGAGCCCCCCTTCCCCGGGACCACTTTCCCCTGTGCCTCAGTATTAAATATCCTTCACCTGATCCTCTGCCTCCTGAATTGTGTTCTGCGTGTGGGCTAGAGCTTCGAACCCAACATGACACTTAGATAGTGAATTGATAAATAAAAGAAAAAGCATTTGTATTATAATAATGGATTAAATAAAGAACTGTGGGATGGGAAAACTGGTTAGAGGGAATAATTTTATAAATAATAGAGAAATAAATGATGATGATATTGGTAGATGATTAATTGTACCTCTAAATGATATAAATATTCCAGTAATTATGCCCATCACACAGTGAAAATGTTAATTTTTTGTGTTAATCTGCATCATAACTCAGTCCATGAAGCTCGACAAGCACAGAGCAGCTCTGCTGATGTTCTGGAACTGAAAGGATATGATGCAAACAGCATCCAAGCTCACTGCAAAGCAATGTCAAAGCATTTCAGTTTGAAACTTTACACATTTGTATTTTAAACATTGTGTTTGTCTTTTGTTACCTCATTATGCAGCAGACTCAAGTAGCTAATAAGTGAGGGCCAATACTGGCCACTGACTCTGAACATGTGGGTAATGTCTTTTGAGGTTGTATGCAGTTGATTTCTGTTGCTATGACTGTCGTCATTTTTATTTCTGTTTTGCTGAGATAGGTTTATTTGATACATTGAGTGTGGATTTAGATTGACTATATGTCCAGGAAAATAGATGTGTTCAGTCATGACTTTATTTCGGTTGTGTTTCTTTCAGCTTTAACCAGAAGCCATGCAGTACAGCGTGACAACAGCGACACTCTGTGGCAGTTTGGTGTAACTACAGCAGGAAAAATATAAAGCGTTTCTTTAGTTTTCCTCCGTTTAAAGCCGAATACAAATGGAGTAAATACTACTTTTAGAGCATAGACATGACATACTGCCTTCAAATGTTCAGCACAGCCGAAAACAGACTGTGTCTTTGAAAGATTAGATCAGATCAGGATCTGTTCAGGCTGAACAAGTGGCTAAAAGTGGTTTGGATCCACACAGCAGAGTAAAGAGTGGATCCATTTTTTTTTTTTTATTAAAGCCAGGGTCCAGTTTCCTGTTGGGGTAGAGAACTTAGTCTTTCTGCATTTTTCAGACATTTACAAGCCTTCTGCTGCCGTTCTACAACTGTTCTGGCTAAAGCTGTTGCAGAATGAGCTCAGACTGAGTGGATAAGACCAGTTCCAGCTCTCTGCTCTCTCCATGTGGTCTCTGTCAGCAGAGGAGAGGGGGGAGTCCTGCAGGTTACCCGAAGTCTGCCTATCTCCCCTCCTCCACATTTATCCTTTCCAAATAAAATCACTATAGTTTACAACACAGACAGAATCTGCATAGATAGATAGAAGTTTGATAAAAAGGAATATTTACAGTTAAGAGATTAGGTTATCTTTATTAACTCTTCAACTATCTGGATCTACATGCGTTTTCTAACCCGTTACCTGTCATTTTTCAATCATGTTATTCCTGTTTTGCCGTTGGTTGTTGAAATTCACCAGCCAATCACAGTGAAGTGTATTGGAAGGGGCGGGGTTACTGGCGTAGGTGCTGTGGGGAGCGAAGACAGGAGGCGTAATGGTGTGGAGCAATTCAGTTTTTATCGTGGACATCATACTGACAAACTTTTCTGTGACCTGCACGAGGTGAATATGATGTAAATGCCTGTATTTTTCACTGTAATTTTCATAGTTTAGGGAAACTGTGTAAGACGGTTAGCGAAGTGCTAATTAGCGTTAGCATTTGGTTCTATTGGGTCTCTATGTCATAGCTGTAGCATTGTGATATTTCCCAAGCTCAAGCAAGTTAATGCTAATTCAAAATGAGATAGGGTTCATACTTTGGCTCAATTTGAATTTTTTAAGGAGACAGCCACTAGAGAGAGCCCTGTAAAAAATTATTAAAAGAGAAAAAATATCTGACAGTGTAATAACATGTAACATTAAAAAATATACTACTTATCATTTAAAAAATATTCAATTGTGTGCTGCTTTAAAGGATGAATATATGTAAAGTTTTATTTTAAAAAATACTATTTACAGTTGATAGATCAATTCATCCATTTTTTTTACGTTGAAGTTTTCAAATATTTGAACTTACACATGTAATCTAACCGACCTGTGGCGTGTCAATCATGTGATTTATATTTTGCCATTGGCTGTTAAAATTCACCAGCCAATCACAGTGAAGTGTCTGTGAATGGGCGGGCTTAGTGGCGCAGGTGCTGTGGGAGCACAGGGCGCCAACTCAGAAGACAGAGACAGAGGGAGAGACAGGAGGAATACCGGAGTAGTAGTTTTAGCGTGGACGTCCATTACTTGTGGTTCTAATCAACTTTTTGTGACCTGCACGAGGTAATTAGGATGTACATGCCTCTAATTAATACTTTATTTGTCATAGTTTACTGAAATTGAACGTGTAAGACGGTTAGCGACCTGCTAATTAGCGTTAGCATTCATAGCTGGAGCATTGTGATATTCATGAGGCTAAAGCAAGCTAACGCTAATTCAAAATGAAATAGTGTTTTATACTCTGGCTCAATGGCGATTTTTTAATGAGATGGTTATTACAGAGAGAGAGATAGAAATGTTTTGAGGTTCAGTCCTGTCCTGCTTTGCTGCACCATTAGCTGCGTTAGCTCAGAATCAAGATCATTGGGTTAGCTTGGATTCAAGGTCATATTGTGTGAGGGCCCAAAGGTAACATGTTGAGTTTTAAGTTGTTCATTCAAGAGTAATGTTTTAAGATCATTTAAAGATTCTGAGGAGATGGTGTTTTTTTGGAGGGAACAGCTCCAGGACACACAGAAGGGCCTCACCTGTTCTTCCATTCTTCATCTCTGATGGACTGGAACATGGAAACCTAGCGGTGTTAACAAGTGGTTCAGTCTGATCAGGTGGTAAGTACATGTAACTTATTTACAGCATGCTGGTGCTAATGATTATGCTAATGATGATGCCACTGATGTTAATAATAATAGTAATAAGTGATTCTGGTGATGCTAATAATACTAATGATGTAGATGATAATCATAGCCATGATGTTGATGATTTTAATGATTCTGGTGGTTGAAATGATGCTGATCATTGTGATGATGTTAGTAGTGGTGCTGATAATGCTACATGTTTAGATGATGCTACTGATGTGAAAGGAATGATGCTAGTGGTTTTATTGATGTTAGTGGTGCTGATGCTAGTGGTGCTAATGATACAAAGCTCTGACATGGTGCTAACATTCAGTGCTATTAGGCCTGTATATTGTAGCTGTAGCATTTTGGTGTTTTTTAAGCTGAAGAGAGCTAATGTTACTTCAACATGAAATGGTGTTCTATATTGAGTCTCAGTTGGATTGATATGCTTTAGGAAGGCGGTCACTGGAGAGAGATCTGGTTTTGGTCTGTCTGTGTTCAGGTGTGTCCTGTCCGGCTGACTTCACTTCCTCATTGTGACTCCATGTTTTCTTCCCCCATTGTACTTCTACTAACCCAACCCGTGGGTTTGTGAGTACAAACACACACTCCACCTGCTTTTAGTTTGTTCTCATCTCTTAGTGAAGCAGCCATTACAGTTTTAGGTCTCACTGCACACAAGAAACAGGCCAGAGAGGTTCAATATTATTATTGTGTATATATTGAGTGTGTGTGAGCCCACAGATAACATAATGAGTTTTGAGTTGTTCATCCAAGAATACTGTTTTGAAAATGTATGAAACAAAAATAATGTTTATTAAAATTTCATCAATTATATGTGTATACCAGTAAGGGTTCAAGTATTATTTTAGTAGTTTTCTACATACTTTTATTGATACTGGGTTTTATTTTGAAAACCGGAAGTTTTGTTTTGATAATACAGGAAGTGCGATGCTTAGAAAAGCGCATCTAGCTTAACCTCGTTAATTGACTAACGGAACCCTGCTCTTTCACTCACGTGTGATGAGAAAAGACAGGAAAAGGTATGAAAACCATATTTTTTTGGTGCTTGAACTTTTGGTTGTGTCAGTTATTGATGTTAAAATCCTGTCTAGAGTGTGTATGAACACAGAGGGAGCGAAGTTAGTGGGTAAACACAACACCATCCCTTGGTAAGATAGCTCTCACTTGTGTTAATTACTGTATGATCACATGTAATGTTGTTTAGATGATAGTGATTGAAAAAAGTTATTTTTCACTTTAAGTTAATTTACAGAGTATTTATGTTACTGTGGACATTTTATTAAATTATTGAACCAAATATCTGCAGTAATGCACGCAGGGTTACTACAGTAAATTCATATTGATTTACATGAAAGGTATTTGATTGTAAATAGCTAATTTCATAGGTTAAAGACAGTAAAAATGTAATTAATGTTAATTCATGGAGCTGAAAGCAATGTATTTTGGTTTAAAATATAAAATTATGTTAAAAAGAGAGTTAAACAGAGATGTTGCATAAATGTTGAACAAAGTTTATGCATTTTACTTTGAAGCATAATGTGCAGTTCATTAGTAAGGTAAATTGTTTAAATTGTGACCAAATAATCACATTTCAATTTTTTTTTGTATGTAGTGGGTTAGAATGGAATTATTCTGACACGGTAATAATTGAAAGTCACCAAAGTAACTGTTATCTGCTTGTTCTAACTTTATACAGTTAATATTTGTAAAATGCATTTATAGTTGTACAACGCTTTGATTATAATGAACGAGATGAATATATAAGAGTTTAGACTATAAACCTGTTTGTGCAGGTCAGGTCTTTTTGATGAGTCGGAGAAAAGTGAAGATTCTAGCCCTCATGTCCAGGAAGGCTGATTCTGTGACCCGTTGATGCGAGCCTCCCAGCTTGAATCCAGAGTCTCCACACCACCATACAGCGGACTACCAATCTGTTTATGGTATGATCACACCAGTCACTTTGACTGACACCACCCAGAGTCTACCTGGAAAAGTGCACTTGATGAATCTCTCAGTTCTATGAACCTAGTCTGTGACGTGTGCATACCTGGAAGTGGGTTACATGTGCAACTTAATTTTACAGTAAATATTCAATCCTTTTGTTTTGTGAATACCTGTTAAGGGTTGATTGCATTTAAAGAACAGTTTTGTTGCTCATTCTTAAAATATCAAAATGTATTAAGAGTATAAATTGTAAAAGTAAAATAGACAAACTGTATTTTCATAGCGAGTCCAGGCCCAATGGCATTGTATTAACCACTCCAGCTTTATTTATTTTGACTACATAAGAACCTGTGTTACAGATGGACAGATAGATTACTGTGGTCAATAAAACTTAACCCTCCTTCTCTCCTCTCCTCATTCTTTCATCCTCTTTCACATTTGTCACTTATAGTACATAACTTTTTGGGGGGACTCTTCTGCTCTCCTCCTTTCTTTTCAGAGTGTCGGGGGTCTCAGTGAGCCCCCGGCTGGCCTGTTCCCTTCTTCCTCTGGAGTAGCCTGGAAGGAAGGCCCCTCTCTGACATGGCTGCTGCTGGTTAGTTCTGGGGGGACTCTTCTTTAATCCTTATGTTTTATCTATTAAAGCTTAAAGGGTTTAACATGTACTGGACAGCTCCTGGACACCCGGACAGACCTGAGCGGTTCATCATTCTTCATCCCTGATGGACTGGAGCATGGAAACCTGGTGGAGGTAACAGAGGCTCAGTCTGATCAGGTTGGTGCTGATGATGCTATGGATGCTACTGATGTTGATGATGTTACTGATGCTACTAATGCTAATGATACCAGTTATGCTGATGCTAATGATGCTGGTGCTGAATGATGCTAATGATGCTGGTGGTTGTGATGATGCTGATGATGCTGGTGCTGAATGATGCTAATGATGCTGGTGGTTGTGATGATGCTGTTTGTACTGATCATGCTACTGATGCAGGAATGTTAGTGGTTGTTACCTCTGATAGAGGGTTTTAACACAGACGGGACTGCTCCAGAACACACGGGCGGGCCCACCTGCTCATCCATTCTTCATCCCTGGACCATGGAAACCCTGTGATGTGGACCATTGGTTCAGTCTGATCAGGTGGTAAGTACATACTTCATTTTTTGTAAGTACAACATGCTGATGCTAATGACGCTGATGATGGTACTTTTAGATGCATGGACAGAAAGCTGAGACAGGAGGCCGCTGGTGTGGGGAGTCATATAGTTTTATGATGGACGTCAACTACTCCTGGTCCTGAAAAACAAGTATGACCTAAAAGTGTAGAATATGATGTATAAGCCTGTATTTGTACTTTAACTTTAGTATTTTAATGAAACTGGATGTGGTAGATGGTTAGCTACTTGCTCATTTGTAGCATTCAGTAGCATTGTACCAGTTTGTCATAGCGGTAGCATTTAGATATCTCTGAAGATAAAGCAAGCTAATGCTTATTCAGTATGAAATAAAGTTCCATATTAATTCTCAGTTTGGGTGATGTGCTTCCAGAAGGCGTTCAGTAGAGAGAGCCACAGACGGTTTTGGTCTGTCTGTGTTCAGGTGAGTCCGGTCTTACTGAGCTGCTTCATTGGGACTTAACTTGGGTTAAAGCTCATTGCTGTTAGCATCGTGGGACTCTCATCCCCCTTTCTGCCTCTGCTAACCAAACCCATGGATGTGTGAGTACTAACACCCAAAGCACCTGGTTTTAGTTTGTGCTCATCTCTGAGTGGAGCAGCCATAACAGTTTTTAGGTCTCAAGCATGAGCCTCAATAAAAAGGCCAGAGGCTCAAATCTTATTATAAAGTGTCATATTGAGTGTTGTTCCACAGATAACATATCGAGTTCTGAGGTATTCCAAGAATACTTATTTCAAAATGCTATGAAAATTCTGTTTGAAATTTAAATAAAACAGAAAATTGTTTTAAGTCATCATTCAATGAAACTTCATCTTTATACTAAATATTGAATCAGCTTCTTTTATTTTGTGAACACGTACCTGTTAAGGGATTATTGTATTTAAACAACAGTTGTGGTGCTCATCATTTAAATAGCAGACCTTATTAGGAGTATAAATAGTAAAAGTAAAATAGAGAAAAACTGTATTTTCCAAATGAGTCCAGGCCCAGTCTCATTGTATGAACCCCCCAGCTTTATTTTTTCTTTTAGAGGTGGACAGATGGATTACTGTGGTCAATAACAGCTAACCCTCCTTCTCTAGCCCCCCCCTCATCATCCTTCATCCCTGATGGACTGGAGCATGGAAACCTGGTGGTGAAGTGTTTCAGTCTGACCAGGTAAGTAAATACTTTATATTTGGTCATTACTAAATGCTGCTGCTAATGGTGCTGATTGATGTTGTTACTGCTGCTGTTGGATGCATGGACAGGAGGCATCTGGTATTGGGAGTCAAAGTCAGACAAAAACTGTATTTTTACCACCAGTCCAGGCCCAGTCTCATTGTATGAACCACTCTCTTTCTGTTATACATGGACAGATTACTTATGTCAATAACAACTAACCCTTCTTCTGTACTCCATCTCTTTCTCTTGTCATTTACAGAAGATAATTATTTGGGGGATTCATCTTCTCTCCTCCTCTGCTCTCCTCCTTTCTTTTCAGAGTGTTGGGGGTCTCAGTGGCTGGCCTGTTCCCTTCTTCCTCTGGAGCAGTCTGGAAGGAAGGCCCCGCTCTGACATGGCTGCTGCTGCTTAGGTCTGGGGGGGGGGGGGGGGGGACTCTTATGTTATGTTAGCTCAGTAACAGCGTAGAAAAGAGTGTGGAGTTGATAAATGCATGTTTTACAGGTGTTCTCCTGGTTCTGGTGGTCCGCTGCTCTCCTAAAGCGAGGTGTGGGTCTCCTCCATCCCTGCAGAATAAAACATTTCCCCACGTGTGTGTGTGTGTGTTCTTACAGGTTTGTGTGTTTTAGTTGTGAGTTGTAGGAATCTGTGCTGGTCTGTGTCAGAGTCACATTAATCCTTTGTCTCACTTTTTAATCCAGGTTATTAGTTGTAAGTAACTGCTGTTAGAATATTTGTTCATTAGTCTGTTATTAATTAAACTTTAAAGCTAGTATATTTAGTAGTTATACTGCTTTAGTGGAGCTAATGGAAGTCCATATAGTTAGTGATATTTCTCACCAACTGTCCATCAGAGGGTGAGAAGGTTGTGATGACTGGATTATATCTGACTCTGATACAGGCCTAACATCCAGGTAAGTTTATTAAGCTTTCTGAGAATGTTCTAGAATAGAAACAGTTGGGTTAGAAGAGTGTTTAACAGCCTTTTTAATTTCTAAGTCTGGGCGTATTTTGTAACATCTTACTTCCAATAGTATTTGCCCTCCAAAGGTGTGTAGTGGAAAATTCTGTCTTTTAAGCAGTGACAGTAATATTTTTTCTATAGAAATACTTTTATGTCCAAACAGTTCTCCAACCTGGGGCTCCTAGTCACAGTTGTGTAAAAATCAATTGGCTGTGAGTTGAAAGTAAATAACTGTGTTTATATTTATCATTTTTACTCTTAACTTAATCCACTGGTTTCTTGGGGACATGTACACGAAACATTCTTGTTTAGATCCGAACTCTTAAAAGATCTATTGTAACGTGTTCATGAATTCTTAGCCTGTGTGTCAGATATCTGGGATATTTGATTTTGGGATGAAGGCTTATCAGAGGTAAATGTTTGGTGAGGAGATCTTGACCACACACAGTTTGGACTTGATGGCTGAGGAACCCTCCATCAGCCCCGGAGAGGAAGAAGCCTTCTGCTGCTGCCCCTGCTGTGGTGTCTGCTGCCCCCATGGATGGATCCACACATGTCTGACAGGGTGCACGGGTTTAAATGTTACCAATGGGGTGATGGGACTTCCCACATATGGTGGGGGGTTATGTTGAACCCATGACAGTAGAATAAACGGGTGAGATTATGTTGCTTCTGTGCTGGATCGTGTCTCGTGTGCTGAAGTTGCTTTCCATGCTGATAGTGGTTTGTGAATGTACACGGGCCGCGGTGCGGCCCGTGTGTGTGACTTAGTCCCCCGCCTGTCGGTGCAGGTCAGAAACATCAGGGAAATGATAATCCCAACACCTAGCCCAGGGATTAACTGTGACCCCAAGCACTAAGCCTAACCCCCAGCATTATACATAGCCCCAAGCACTAGCTGTAACCTAAAGCAATAACCCTAACCCAAAGCACTAAGGGTAACCTCCGGCATTAACCCTAA
>JABUIW010040634.1:141-12913 GCA_013363375.1 Menidia beryllina | reverse complement strand
GTTGGTTGGAGATTGGGGAAATTGCCCTTAGGAGTGAATGTGAGTGTGACTGGTTGTTGGTCCTTGTGTGTCTCTGTGTGTCCCTGTGATGGACTGGCGGACCGTCCAGGGTGACCCCGCCTCTCGCCCGTTGACCACTGGGATAGGCTCCAGTTCCATTGACAATGGATGGATGGATGGATGGATGGATGGATGGATGGATGGATGGATGGATGGATGGATGGATGGATGGATGGATGGATGGAACTATATTTTGTGTTAAAGTCTCTGGCTGTGTCCACAGACTCTCTTTTCTCTCTTTTTCTTTCTCTGTTGCATTAGATCCACCTTTAGGTCAACACACACACACACACACACCATTTGTTACCACATTCCAGTGTCATCTGCATGAATTAGGACCTGGCCTGTTCATGCCCAGAGGTAACTGGCCAATAGGACTTGGTTATTTACAGTCCTCCTGGGGACTCTCAGGGCTCTTTGCCCACTGAGACCCAGAGAGAGGTTTTTGTCTGTTAGAGCACAGCTGATACACTTAACTGTGACCCAATAAATGTCATTTTTTATACTTTTGATCCACTCTGGTTTATTCTCAGGTTTGCAAACAAAGAATTGGGTTAACAGAACGGTGGTGCAAAAGAAAAGGTCCCCGGCTGGGGACGATCAATAACAAGACCATATTCCTTACCCCCCACCAGGACATGACAGTTAATCAGTAAAATGATAAAAGAAATGAAAGCTAAAGTTTTCGTGACAATACACCAGGATTTTGAATAAAAGATGTGATGGCAGACTGAGGTATGTCTGTTTTGGGGAAAAATGTGTTTTGTCAAACCATCTCTGGTTTGACAACCTGTAGAAAAAAGAACAATCTGTGGAAAAATCTATTTGTTTCTCTCCAAGCTAGGGATTTACTTACATGGAGGACATAAAACCCTCTCCAATATTTCATGATTTCAACTTCAATGTGTAAAACACACGGCCGTAGAGTTAGGAGCAGATCCATCCCTTCATCCCTTTTCTAGCCCGGCTCAGTTCAGTTCAGGGTCACGGGGAGCCGCTAATAAGTCACCCTGGAGGGGTATTGAAAGTGGGTGTAAAACTAAAAGTCTTCACTCGAATGATGTGGAAATGTGTCAGCCTTTATCTCTGGCTTCTCAGAGCAATCAATATCCAGACACCTGAGTAAAGCTTGCACTCAAGGACGGAACGTTTTCAGTCTGACAGGTTCCTTACGCATTCACTAAAACTATGAATATCGACTGCCTTCAGATTTATTTATTTTTTTAGAGATCAGGTCATTAAAAGCACTGCAAGAATAAAATTAGACTGACGCAATTTTTGTTTTGAACATCCTCTGTTTCAGATAAAAACTCGATTCTGGCATCTGCACAGTCTCACATCTCTGATCCAACACTCACAACCACCAGGTTAATGAGTGGACAATAATGGCCTTTGACCTCCTTTAGTTGAGCTAAATCGTGGTAATAAAAGTCTTCAAAATGAGTGTCTTTGTTCTGTGTTTACGGGGGGTTTGTTGTTTTTCTCTCTGCTGGCTGTGGGGTTTAAAGAACGGATCCAATAATCGACAGGCTTTTGTTAAAAACCCTTTTATGAGAAAAGTCCTACAAATGGCCTTGTCTAAAAAGTGACACTGGGTGTTAGCCCCCTTTCATCTGACACTGGCTTTGGTCGAATGCTATAAAGAAAAATACATTTTAAAGAAGCTCCTGCCTTCTGTTCATCATCTCTTTTCCTTAAGCCCATGTAATCATGGGCTTTATCATGTGAATAGAAGAAGAAGAAGAAACTGTTGCAAAAAGTCCACCCACACACAAACACACACACACACACGCACACGCACACACACACACACACACACACACACACACACACACACACACACACTTAGCAGTTATTTAAATCAGCTGCAAAAATGGTGTGAAAAAGAGCTTTAGTTTGTCTATTGTAATCTTATCGAATTAAAACATTATATATACCAGTAATTTATTATCAATTTGAAAAGTGAAAACAGATTCATTGTGAAACATCGTGTCACAGATTGCTCATCCCTTGCCAGTCTTCATGTGTCACCATGAGCAGTTGGTGGTAATGTTCGGAAAAGTGGAGCAGAGTGCTCTACTTTCTGTTTTAAAGGGCGGCCTGATGCTTGTTATGCAAAAGATAAGAATTCTGCTAGCACTGGAGCTCCTTTCCTCATCATCTGGAGACTTTGAACAGTTCTTAAATTGGTCGGTACTCAGATTCTTCCAGGTCATTTCAGGCAAGAAAAAAAGACAATTAGATTAGCTGAACCCACTACTGTTGCACTGGCACCAAATCAAAATGAGACATTAAAATGTCGCTGCAAAAAGTTTTTTTTTTTCTTTAAGTTAAGATCAAGGATGTTCACGATCACTAGTCAAAACTAATCTCAGTTCCTTCCGACTCTTCTGCAAATCCAACCTGAAAAACTGCAGTATTAATCTTCCTGCATCTCTATTTTAATATTTGAAACTCATATCTATTGTAAAATCCACACATTGTTACACTTAAAGAGACATTTAAAGAGACATTTAAAGAGACACCTTAAGCCAGCCATTCATGCATTTACACAACCTGCATTCTTTATATGTTGTGCTCATATTTCAGGTATGTGAATGTGAACCTTTTTTGACACATTGACTCATTAAATTGATTTTCTGTCCCAATAGCACTTGTATCTCAGGCTAATTGTTCCTTTTCAGTTACTGCTCCAGCACTCTGTAACATCCTCTCCTTCCCAATCCCGTCGTTCCCCACGGCACAGTGGTTGAACTCTCATCACTTCTCCCTGTCTTTTCCACTTACTCTCCAATATGTAATTACTTATTGTAACGGTAGTCTATTCATTATTGCTTTTGTAATTTGTGTGTGTGATTGCTAAGAGCCTTGTTAATTCATTATTTTGGTTAAACAGGAGGAATTTGTGTAGACCTGTTTAATAAGGTAACTTAAGTAAGAGACAAGAGGCTGAGTAAATGTGACTGTGTACACATCTGGTTATTTTCCATTGCCACCTGCTAATAAGAAAACATTAGGTTCTCTACTCTTTCCTTGATCCTTTCCAAAATGGCTCCATCAACCTTTAACCGTCTTTAGATATTTGACACTTCCTGACGGACTCAGACTGGCTGTCCACCCCCTGCTGACATTATTGGCACATTTAGACCAGCAGAGACAAACTTTATTTCTGTGTCTTATAAAAAATGCTCTTAAGCACCTGCCCATTCTGTTAAAAAATCGTCTCCTGAGTACTTTGAAATACCTCAGGGACCCAGTCTGAATCTTTATTATAAGGCCAGATCGGACAGCCCTGGACTCTTTGGGTGAGAAACCCTTGAAAGATTTAAAAATGATGAATTGCACTCAGATTTCTTATTAGTGAGGCGGACATTTTGAAAAACGTATTGTTACATCTGATTTAGTTACTTACACAACCTGTCAGAAGACTGGAATAGCCTATTCATTTGAAAGAGCTGCTCAGTTGTGTGAATGCTTGATTAAATAAGAGAATTCCAGTTGAAGGTTCGAGTTGAAGGTTTCACTTTTATGCAACTGTTCAAAGGCCAGGCGAGGTTATCTGTATGGCACATTATGTTCAAAAGACAATTCACAATAAGTCCACAAAACGCTCAAAAGAGCATTCACTCCAGTCTTTGTGGCTCTAAAGGCCGCCCTGCTAAAGGCAGCGTGCCCGGAGAAAAACAGACCTGGCTGACTTTCTATAGCTACCAGAAAACAGTCAGAACAGAGAGTTCAGGAAAACAGTGGCTAAAAGCACGTGAGCTTATTAGATTGCCAGGGTTTTGCTCATTTCTGGGGTTTTTACTTTCCAAAATAAACCCTTTGTGCACAGAAAATCATTGTCTCTGCTTTGTCAGAATGTGCCGACATTTATTTCCTGGATAACTCTGACTGATAACCTCCATCCGGAGAGAATCTGACATACCCTGAGGAAAAGACTGGAGGAATCTCAGAGGATTGGGGACCAATATCTTGTGAGAAAAGATGGGGTGGACTACACAAACAGACTTTATCACCTCTGGAAAGCAATGCTCATAAGACCTAATGTTACTGCCAGCTCTGGTTGGGTATTTTTTATTTCTAGCGGTTTAATAAACACCATATCCTGTAACCATTAACAGAAATGGATATGCTAGTGGGTTCAAACACGTTATTTTCTGCCAGCTGGAGTGCAGAGAATAATATGCTTGACACAGATAACAAAAGTGTATGATATTAGACACAAAGAGGAAATTCAAAGCCCCAGATTGTAACCTTTAAGACTGTTAACTCTGACAGATGAAAGGTTTTAGTAGCAGAAAGATTCAGGAAGACTAAGAACCGGAAAGATGTAAGTAAAGGCGCAAAGACCGGAAATAAAAGCCTGTCAAGGTGATTTTTTCTTTGTTTGCTTCAGTTAAAGTGACAGTTGTTGCCGCTTTAACGTTTTAGCTCCCGCTATCAGGAGGGACGGTGTTGTTTGGAGGAGAGAAAGAGCCAAATTGAAGCTTTTGTGGAGAACCTGGTTGTGTGTTCGTGTATCTGTGTGTGTGCTGTTTACTTGTTTAAAAGCTAAGACCCCCTGGTGAGATGATGAGACTTTTGGGCCAAATCATAAAGTATGCCAGGGAACAAAATGAGGAGCGAGCGTATCGCGGTGGGAAAGGCCTCTCCGTTGGTGGTCTGCGTTTATCACAGCGTCACAGCAGCAGCTTCCCCTATTGCTCTAATTTGTCTCCTCTCAACAATCACAAACGCTTCTCCTCTTGTCTATACACCTCTTTTTTCAGCATCCTCTTTGCGCCCTTGTTTCTCTCTTTCCTCACGTTCTTTGGCAAGGTTGTGAGCAGTTCACTTCCTCCATTAATATTCAAATGAATGCAAAATATGTATCAGAATGCAAGAGCTTGTAAATTTGAGGTGCGAATAATGAGAAACTTCAACAGGGCAAATCTGAAATGTCTACATTTGCACTGGTTACAGTTGTTAGAATTTGGCTTTAATTACTCATTTTAGCATAGTATGCTATCACATGATCTATGTAAATTACTGATTGTTATTTTCTTTTATAACTATATTTTGTGTTAAAGTCTCTGGCTGTGTCCACAGACTCTCTTTTCTCTCTTTTTCTCTCTCTGTTGCATTAGATCCACCTTTAGATCCACACACACACACACACACCATTTGTTAGCACATTCCTGTCATCTGCATGAATTAGGACCTGGCCTGTTCGTGCCCAGAGGTAACTGGCCAATAGGACTTGGTTGTGTCCAGTCCTCCTTTGAGGAGGCGGATCGCGCCCAGGAGATAATGCCCATCACCCAGATCTCAGGGCTCTTATCCCACTGAGACCCAGAGAGAGGTTTTTGTCTGTTAGAGCCCAGATGATACACTTAACTGTGACCTAATAAATGTCATTTTTTATACTTTTGATCCACTCTGGTTTATTCTCAGGTTTCCAACTAAAGAATCACAGTCAAATCCAAATAAACTGAAAGCGTACTCACAGAAAATATAGAGAGAGACAGCATGTGAAACCTTTTCCTACTGAAAAAGTTCATCCAGATGAGCATAAACGACAAGCAAAGGAGGAAAGAGGTTTCAGTCAGGTGTGGGACGGCCTTTTGTTGTGGAAATGAGCTTCCTCTAAAATCTTTCTGTGGTGGAACTGATTTAGTTAGGGGCTCTTATCTGGGAGGAGCTCAGAGTCCGCATTGAAAGGGGCCATCTGGTCCTGATGCCTTCCAGATGTTTCTTCTGTGTGAGGTGTTTCAGGAATGTCCCATCACAAGGGAGGAGAGCAGGAACTCACTGGAGGGACTGCGTTTCTCATCTGACTTGGAAATGCCCCTGGAAGAGTTAAAGGAGGATGCTCAGCTTCGGTTAGCCAGTGCTCAACCCCCCCGGAGACACGGACTACAGGCAGCAAACACACTGAGGAAAAAAAGTTAAGTTAGAGGCCAGGATGTTGGAAGGAATGAGACAAAACAGGGAGTTCAAACACAGGGAAAGATGGTTATTGAGAGTGGCAGCTAGGGGCACAATAATACTGCATTTCCAACTCTAATATCCGAAATCATGCATCCCATTCTGCTCATAACTGAAGCCTTTTAAGGCTTTGAAAGGTAAAACAGTGTTTTCAAGCCATAAATGGACAAACTACAAGGTATAATAGTAAGAACTTGCAGGGTAAAACCCCAGTGACAGATTTTTGGACCCTAGAAAGTACAGTTAGGTTGTTTTTTCTGAGAGTAGAAGGAGTTGGACTACACAGGAAGGAATCTGAGGAATGGCCAAGAAAAGAAAAACTAAACCAAGAGCAGAGAAGGGAAAAGCACAGAACCAACCAGAGAGCATAGAAATAGCAAAACGACAAGAAAAACTCAAACCAAAATCCACAAAAAGCTTTTGACAGTTACAGGCATAGCTTTCCAGAATGAAAACGTCCAGCTTGACGCAAAGACCTGTTTCACATCACACCTTTAGCCGTATATAAACGGTCCCATGTCTTTAAAAGACAAACAAAAACCCCAATACCAAACATCTCGCAGTTTTCTTTCTGCATTGACGAAATATTGTAAATTGATTTGTAATACCAGAGATAGAACAAGCTCCTCCAGATGGACCAAAAGAGGAAAAGAGCTCAGCATGATAATCTCACAGCAAATAAACAACCCTCTTTTCCCTCAAATCTGTGGTTTGGACAGCAGTGTTTAATTACTTTTAATTACTATTAATCGTAGTAAGCTTGAACCTGAAAATTAATTACTTTTTTGAATCGTAGTAACCAGAAAAAAAGATCAAATTCAGTCTGAGAAACCTGCTTTTGAATGGCACCACGTGTCAAAGTTATCAGTTGAAGCTCCTCCAGAGTGTTGTTTGTTAGCTTTGATGTTGTTACTTGGAGTTTTCCATTTCTCGTCCATTCATGGTGACTGTCAGATTGGGTCCAGGTGAAGCGTTTTTGCTCGTGGGAATCCTGAAGGCTCGTGTGGAGGCTTTCCCACAACACAGGAAATGAATCTATGCAAATTGAAATGCTGGCAGTGAAATTCATCCTGATGCTTGCAGAGCTGGACGGGAGATGGTTTCTGCCCCTAATTCAGAAGATACACAAGCAGATGTTCCACCATCCTGTGCAAACAACAGTGGCTCAAAAGTAGAGCTTCAAAAAGCCAGTAAATGATGAATTACACACATTTGGGTCTCTATAGCGGACTTATTATTATACGTGTTATAATTACACCTATTGATTCGGACACAGCCAAGGATTCAAAACGTGAATCCAATTATTGCTGAGAGCGGCTATATTAAGAAGAGAAAGCTATGTATTATCCTTTTACATATATTATCTCATCCTTTTTAGCTAATGTTTCATTTTTGAAAAACGCTTTAAGAATTAGAGATGATTATAGGTTATTTCCACCATTTTATGAGTATAATCTGTGAGGAAAAAAGTGTACAGATGAACCTAAACCTTTTTTATATTGTTTTTATCTTTGGCTCCTCTCAACATTTATATACCACAAAGCATTCAATTTTCCCCCCCAAAAAATAAATAACAACTTTACCAGTGTCCCACAATTCAAGTCAGAGAAGTTTACTTAAGTCTCTTTTTGCATTTGTAACCAAAGTAGAATGCAAACGTATTACAGGTGAAAAAAAGACTTGATCAATGTGAGTAATCCCGGTGCATTTCTCAAAAGGCGCAGAGTATCTGGACACTAACGTCCACGGTGTGGTTGATTAGAAAACCCAGACAAGCTCCACACAAAGAGGCTACAGCTGGAGCTCAGAGCAGGAATCTCCTCATCATCAATGTTGAGGCGAGACAGCCCTGGTTTATTTATTTTTTCATATTTGAAGATCAATACTTAAGACTGAGATTTCCACTCTTCCCAGGCACCAAATGACAACAAGAAATATCAAAGAATCATAAATAGAACTATTTCTGTGTTGTTTCTGCCCTTTTATTCTCACATTCATGCACTATTGCAGCTGGGACTTCACAACATTTCACATCTCATTCCAAATCTAATGGGCGTCAAATGGCTTCTTTATTGACTTATTTCTCTCAATTTCAGTCATCTTTTGCTGGCAAACTCGTTATTACAGATGACAGACGTGCTTCCCGTTAATCTATCGGGCTGTAGTTCGACTCTGACTGTAATGTGATCGTATCCACTCGGCTCCGGAGCTCAAATCAGAGTTTGATTGGATTAGATGGATATAAACGATAACACAGTGACTTCAAAGTCCTGCCTTGTTGGGACAGTTTGGATCACAATCAAATTCTTCTTATAATCCAAATAACAGTCGAAGCTGCACTTCCTAAAATAACCAAACTTATTCTGTCCACGTTTGCCTTCACAGGGCTGAAAATGTGCACTCTGAAGGCTCTGACATAAGCATTAGCATAGTTTAATTCAGACTTTTCTGTCCCTTCAGCTCTGTCTGAGCAGTTTCAGACTTTCAGACATTCATTTCAGTTTCTGGTCTTTCACCCAAAAAAGGCAAAATGGAGCTCACAGAAAGCACCCGGCACTTACACGAGCGGCCCCTGGCTTTTTTCCCTGAGATGATCAAAGATTATTTTGCGTTCCCGTTGAGATGGAGTTAGCCAACAGCTCCCGCACCAAGCTGTGAATCTTACAAAATTGTGGAAAATTAGATCTATAAATTGTCTGCTGAGCTCTTGTCCTCAAACTCGTCGGGAGGATTCACAGTTCACACGCTGATGAAAGCTCGAGTCCAATGAAAAGGATGTCGTTGAATCCTTTTAATTGCTCTCCTGAGCCTCTCTGCCCTTCTGGGCTTTGAGATTAATTCACAACATGGCCAGTCTTGTCAACTTTCTGCCTTCAATTATCATCTGTGCGTCCCCCAAGGACTCAGGGGTCTGACTCCATTTTCACTTTACATGGTTTGTAATTTCTCATTTCTCTTTCTCCAGCAGCATTAATTAGATGCAATAATGTCTTTCATTGTTTCCACTCATATAAATGTAAATAGTGAATTAAATGCTTCAGTATTTAGCGGTAATGCAATAAATCCCTTCCTCCGTGTCTTTTTACTTCTGAGATGAGACGGGGGTTTGTAATTATACGTAGAAAACATAACTCTTAGCTCCAATAGAAAAATTGGCCTTGGGGTTTCCATTATTGACCGATCAAGTTCCAGTTCTATCTGAATCAGGTGTGCAGAAGCAGAGAAAACATCCAAAACCTGCAGGACAGCGGCCCCCCAGGCCTGGAGTAGCCCCCCCCCTGGTTTAGAGTAATTCAAATCCCGACTGGGGGTCTTTCTGTGTGCAGATAGTACGTGTGGTTTTTCTCCAAAGGGCCAAAAGGTTAGAATGGCTGGTGGCCCTAAAGTGCCCATAGACTGAGTGAGTGTGGTTGGTTGGTTGTCTGTGTGTGTGTGGCCCTGTGGTGACCCCTTCTCTCCCCTAAAGAAGCAGGAACAAGCTCCAGGAAGGAAGGATGGACATTCACACTCATTCTGTGTTGCTCTATCCCTGTAATGCCAAACGTATCATATTTGATTCATACAGTTTCTGAAATGTTTTGCATCTGACTCCTTTTGCATAATTTAATGGTAAAAACTTTGCTCAAAATCCTATTGTACACAATCAGATACACCTGATAACTGGGGGCAGAAGACTACACAAAAAATAATCTTGACTTATCGCATAGTAATAAATTATTAATATTGAAATTTTATTTTTAATAAAAAAAAACAAATTTTCCGATTAGTTTTATTCTTGGATCCGGATTTAAAAGGTTTAAGTGTTGTTAGTCCTTTGTGTTGGTCAGAATTGATCTTATCTAAGCTTTTACCGTGGAAAACCTCTAATGACTTTGATTCTGACTTTTTTGATCGTATAAAATGGTCAAATGGAAAGCCTGACCCATTCATATCTCCACCCAGCAGCAGACAGACGTCTGTTTTGCGGCTGAAATATAAGAATGACTCAGCAGTAGACGTTTGAATCAGTGACCTGATCTCCCCTCAGTGGGCCTTACTTTTTCTCTCATTACTGAATATCTCTGCATTTTCTTGTTGGTTCCTACAGTGAACGGAAAAACACCCCAGATGAGGCCAAAATGGATTCTGAGGGTGTTGAACGAGTTTTTTAGAGGCTGTGATTTTGAAACCTACTGAGACCAAAGATAAGTTTTAAAAAACTGTCTTGTAACATATACATTTGAAAAAAAGAAGAAAATAAATGTTTGGACATATTTTAGCAGGAGGGGATGTTTGATTGCTGAATTGTTGTTAATGAACCAATATCCATAAAAGTGATATCAATTGAAAATGCGACTCAGTTTTTCATCCCTCAGTTTCTGAAATAGATGAGTTTAAAATGTGTTGTTAGGCACTCATTTGAGGCATCACTATTCAAATTAGCCAGCAGTTTCATTAGACCTCTGCAATGTACTCAATTAGCTGTTCTTAGCAAAACTGAACTTAAATTAGTGTGATTTTCACCCACTGAATTCAAATGAGAACATGTACCTCTAATACCAATAAGGAGCAGTAGTATTGAGCAACAATACATAACAAAAGAAAACAAATCTGAATAAGAATAATGACAACAACCTTGCACAAACACACATGTCTATATACATATATCTTTACCTCAAATCTATTTACATCTTAAAAAATAAGGAATAGATTATTAAATTAAGAAGAAATGTAGCATACAGACAAAATAACTTTAAAAGATTATTGAAAAAATCTCCTTTTAGCTCGTTTCTGTCAAACACCCTTACTCTGAAACGCCTTTACCATGAAGCTCAGTGGCCACGTCATGCTCCCTTCATGTTGTCCACATGAAGGGAGCATGTGCTAAAATGTTATTCATGTGTGCTGGGATTGTCTGTTCAGCTCAGGAAGAAAAGCTCAGCAGGAATCCAAACAAATCCTTTGCATCACAAAAGGCTTTAGGAACTAGTAATTGCAACGGAAAATAGAGAATGAAGAAACATAGCTATACAGTACGTACAGGTAAATATATTCTGTGCCCCCCGGTATATAGATGACAAAATACATTGAAATGCTAATCAGTGTAGTTCGATTTTCTCTAGTTCATCATTCTGATACAAACTGCTTGTTAGTTTGAATTAGCTGATCTATAAACACAAATCTATATTACCTAAAATCTGAGCTTTCGGTGGCCAAAATGTCTTATTTCAGAATCAGAATGAGAATCAGAAATACTCTAATAATCCCAGAGGGAAATTATTTTGTATTTTTTACTTGTTATTTGCAACAAAAAAAAGAAAGAAAAACGCATTTGGACGCTGACCATCACTCAGACCCCCAGGTGATTCACACATTGTCGTACTGAATTCAAACAGCCATCAGCAATGAGTGACATCTTCTTTATTTCACACAGTTTTCAGTCAACGAGTCAAAAGTCAAAAACACAATTAGGTCTCCATTCTTCTCCACATATGAACCTCCCCTGCTGAGTTTCTTTAGAAGCAAGATACGTGATAACCAGCGATAACAGCCACGAGTTACTGCCTTTCTGCAAAGAAACGGCAATGACAACGTGTCAAGCAGAGCTGAAATTGAATGTCAAGGGCAATAAAACTAAGAAGCGTTATCCTAAGAATCTTTTATCAGGGGATGAACGCTCCGACCCAGAAAGAGTGTCTGTGTGAAGCCATTCATGTCTGCGCAAACCGAGGAAAATTAAGAAATTAGAGAAGAAGATGTGTCCAATCTATCTTTCAGCTGTTTAACTTTAATGAAGGAACTGCTTGATTTTTGGATGGGTAATAAATTAAGACTGATAAACCTCCATGCATCACCAAATTTAAATGATTATACTGGGAAAAGAAGACAAAGAACGACGGACATTTGGGTTTTTTTAACCACCCGCTGTATGTAATTATAATATTTCCACTGGCTGGTTCCTAGAAGAAAAAAAAAAGAAGCACTTTTAGGATTGAACTTGAGTTGATCATGCAAACAAATATTGTATATCTTTGCCTACAGGAAGTAAAGTAACAGTAATTAAACTGGCCTTTCATTGAACTAATCTCTCCGGTGGCTGTTTCTGAGCATCCCGTGTATTTAAAATACTTGCCATGGTTTAACTTAACAGCATAATGTCACTGGCCTTTATACTCCCCACATACTAAACACACAAGAGAGGTGGGGGGGGGGGGGCTGATTTGCTTAGAGTCAGTGTATATTAAGTGTTTGTTAACCTTTTAGCCAGAGGACGCCACGCATGGCTGATTCCAGACTTTGTCAAAACTTATTTACTTGCTGATAAATATGTGGAAATGAGCTTTGTCCTGCTGATTCCTGAACTCTTAGAATTCTAATATGGAGGAAAAAAACAATAATATTCACCACCATGCCCGACCCACTGGGCTGGAGTGGAAAGAACACATTTTTATTCATTTATTTCTATTCGTGTTCTCCTGTGTCTGTGGGTTCTCTCCGGGTTCTCCGGCTTCCTCCCACCGTCCAAAAACCTGCATGTTAGGTTGTTGGACTCCAAACTGCCCTCAGTGTGAGTGTGTGTGGTTGTTGGTGCTTGTGTGTCTCTGTGTGTCCCTGTGATGGACTGGGGACCGTCCAGGGTGACCCCGCCTCTCCCCATTGGCCACTGGGATAGGCTCCGCCCCCATGACCACATTAGGGAATAAGTGGTTAGGATAATGGATGGATGGATGGATGGATGGATGGATGGATGGATGGATGGATG
>JABUIW010040629.1:0-16690 GCA_013363375.1 Menidia beryllina | reverse complement strand
TTGTGGATTATTGTTGTCTGACCCGAAGAAAACTGAAAGCATGACTAGGACAGGAGTTTAGGAAAACATTCATATTTGGACAACATCTGGCATCAAATACCGAGTTGGACATTTAGCAGCATAAAACAAACTTAATGCAGAGTAAACAGGAAGACTGAACAGGCGGAGCCGGGTCAAATAAATACAGCACATTGAAAACAAATGTCTTCTAAGACTTTTTCCTCAGTAGGTTATTTTTTTATTGTAATACCTAAACTCCTTCAACCTCAGTCAGTCCAACACTTTTTCAGATGTGGTTCAGGTAAACATTTCCCTAACTTCCACCAGTGCCTGTGCTAAAGCTGAAAGACTCCTGGCATACTCCCCAGAGGTTACAGCGTATTATTAAAGTCAGCACGCCTGCTTCTGTATCCAGAGACACTTAACTGATTGTGGATTCAGAGCTTAGAGTCATTTTTCACTGGAAAATAGCAGCTCAAAGTACAACTTTTTTTAAAAGTATGTATATTTTCTAAAGTACTTCTGATTGACTGAAGTGAGTCATACATTGTTACTAGTTTATGCAGAACATTATTACCAATATATCAGAATCAATAGAAGCCCATATATATTCACAGTCCTTATCTTTTTTCAAGGACCAAATATTTATTTGTCAACTATGAAAACACAGTACATTAAACTATTTTTAACCCCTAGTATTAATAATCCTCTGTGAAATAAATGAAAAGTTTGAGACACACCTCCTTTTCACATATCAACACAAAACAGTCTGTTACAATTGTGTTAGCTTAGCATAATGAATTGAAGTGAATGGAAACATTAGCCCACTCTGTCCCACAGTAACAAACTACAGAAACCCCAAGCTGTCCTGTTTCCAGGTATGTCTGAAATAAACATCATCATATGAGGACTATTTCATAGGAGTCATCTTAGGGGAAAACACAGCTTTTGTAAGGAATATAATGACACCGTGTGATATCTAGCCTCCGTTTGAGTTCTGTGACAGTCATTGTAAACTAATCTAACTACACCATATCCATTATTTCTTCAGGGTCAGGCCTAAAAAACAAGAAGGTGCAGGTGTCACTGAATCCTGAATCATTCACACAAGCTTACACACCAGCTCTGCTTTTATTAGGCTGGACTATTTTTTTTTTTCACTATTTGACACAACCGTCATATTGAAGAAGTACCAGTATCACCCAGGCTGGCGACCATGGAGGTGAACTCAAACCCAATGGTGAGATTAATGCTTTCATATTTCTGTAGTATATTTTATTTTGCGCATGAAGTTTGATACATTATTTTAAAGCCTGATTTAAAACACTGGTTTGGGTCACGTGATTAGGTGGATGTTGGAATCGGACATCCATTGCTAATGTCTGTGACCTGAAGTAACCTTGGCCATTTTTACGCTGAATTTGAGACAGCGAATTTCATCAAGTTGAATTGGAGGACGAGTTTATTGCATTTGAATTTTGAAAAGTTGAATTTTCTATACGCTGAATTTTTTAACACTGAAAATTTAAACTGTGAAAAATATGTATATTGAATATTTGATCACTTTGAAATAGGAATGTGAATTTTTTTAATAACTGAAAATTGCAACCATGTAAAAAAAATTACACTGATTTTTTTTTTAATGTAAAAATAATGACATTGAATTTATTTTAGGTTAAAAATATATTCTGAATTTATTTTAACACTGAAAAAGTAAGCACTAATATTCAACATTCAAATTTCAGAGGTATTTTTTATTCAAATTCTGATGGCACATATTTCATATTTACTTCCATAAATAACTACATGTTTATATTTATATCTATAATTAGTATGTTCCTAAATTGTCTTTTATTTATTTTAGTATAATTGTCCATTCCATAGTTTATTTATTCAATTTATTAATTTATTGTCCAAAATAGTTTCTTGCAAACATATTTGATCATCATTTACATTGTAAAAAATGTTCCACAGCTTCCCTTTACTCCTCATCCCTGCTACATTTAAGGAAAGAAGAGTGACCATAGGGAGGAAGAAAATGGGGAGTCTCCCCGTTCAGTTTTCATGAACTTATTGTTCACAGCTTCATTACTTAAAGTGATTTCAAATGATCTGGGCCTTAATGGTTTACACCCAACAATACCTCCACACAAGAGTGGGATTGTTTTCATTAACTGAACCACTGATATCTTCCCCTCTCCTTCAATCTCCATAACCATAGTTAAGTGTTTATCATATTAAATGTATTTTACTGTCATTTTGCTTTTTACCACTGTGTCTGTTGTTCCCATCTCGTTTTCCTTTTGTCGGTCCATGTTCAAATCCCTGCTATCCATCCTGAAAAGAGAAATACAACAAAAAGCGCCTCCCCACAGGCTAAGCTGATGAGGAGGGATGAAAAACAAAAAAACAAAAAACATTGCTTATAATTATAAATGAAAAATCAAAAATAATAATATTAAGCAGAGATCAGCTAAAGCTCCTCACGCTATTGCTGTGACACAGCTGCAGCAATCAAATGATGCATTCAGAGTATTTCTGAAATCAGACGCACACAGGCTGGTGGCTGTAAGCTGCAGGGTACCTGTCACACGGGCTATTTAGCAAATAAGGGGAGCCGCAAAGTACAATTTCACAGTAAAAAACTGGGGAGTGAATATGTCAGAGTAAATCTATTTTAACCTAGATAGAGGATTTTCAACTATATAGAGAGTAAACCCACTCTAAGAGCAGAGTTAAAGTCAGTGTGAAACCCCGCACACATGCAGTGGAACCTGAACTCATCACAGTGACGACCACGCGCCAGTTGTCAGGTCTTTAGCACCGGAGGGAGGCACGTGAGGGTAGTCTGGAGCGGGTTGAACTGGAGTCGGGCCTGGCTCGGGTAAGTCATATTATGAACACGCTGGTGTTCCTAACACTGCTTAAGAATTGTTTTCCATCTTAACACGGGTATCGGTTCGTGTTTGTTGATTGGGGAAATGTTGCCCATTCTTCTGTGGAGGGGCTCTCATGTCCCAAACGGCTAACGTTAGCAACCTGCTAGCAGTTCAGAAGTTCTACATTTCTTTTCGAGTTAAGCTGAAGCATTAAATGCGTGTCTTTTTCCTTAATGCTGGTACACACATGAATACACGCTGCCTGTCTTATGGTTACGTTGTAATTTATTATTTAATTGAAACTTATGCTAATCATTAACCGTAAATTAGCTTGAAGCTAAGAAGTAAACCCAACGTTAGTCAGTCGGTTAGCATTTTCTGAAGTTGCCTTAAAAATTACACAAAGACAAATAATGTTCACATGCCAGTTAGCCCCCTGTTGCTAGCTTTCACTAAGGAATAAAGCTGTAAAGTTGTGTTTGTCAGGTTTTGTTCACGCTGTGGCAGTTTAGCAAATGGCAAAGTATAAATCCAGTCTTTTTCCTCCATACTACAGAATGTAGCATCAATTAATATACATCTATATATCAGATCGGGACCAGCCTAGTGCAGCTGTCATTTCTGATTTAGGCAGCAGGGGTAGGCCAAAGTGTAGTAAAAGGCACTGTCAGATTTTGTTTAGCTGAACAAGATTCAAAATTATTTTTTCTTTACAAAAAAATAATATATTTTTTAATTTTTTACCTGTTCAGCATCATGGCAAGTAGAATGAGTTTGTGACTGCCATAGTTGTGCAGACAGATGTACTTTTTCAGCCACTACAGGGGGGGGCCTGGTTAGTACCTGCAGGGGAATACCAGCTGCTGGAAGCTGTGTTTTCTTCTGCTCAGTTTGTGTGTTTTTCTTACTTTTTATGTTGGGTTAAATTAAATGTGTTCTGTTTGTTTGTTTTTTGGTGGATTCTATCCCTCCCCATCAGTAAGTCTGTGGGGAGGCACTTTTTGGTTAAACACAGTGATGACAATGGACTCTGAACAGGACAAAGAAAAAAGGCCAAAGGATTTGGTAAGAAAACAATCCAGATTGACGGTGAGAGAAATCAAATATGAAACAGATCTGACGATGGTAATAGAAGTAGAGGGTGAAGAAAACATTTCAATGGCTCATCAGACTTAGCATTAGACTCCTGTGTGGAGGAATAGTTGGATGTAGGCCATTAGGTCCACAGGCATTTCAAATAACGTCGCCATTTCTGAGCCTTCCTGTTCACATTACAGATGAGGAAATACTGTAAAAAAAAAACCTGAGGCTGGGGGGAAGTTGTAACTAGAATAAAAAGCAGAATGTAGCTGGAAACATCGTTTGCGGATGGAAAAAGATTCCTGAAAGTAAGGTTTACAGAAGCTGTGCAGTCTCTCCCGTACTCTGCCAAATGTAACACAACAAACGGACATCAGCTCTTTAGAGTGATGGATGACAGACAGGTGGAAGTGTGCAGAATATGTCTGCAGCTGGAACATCTGGTCAGAGAGGGCCCAGACTTTAACGGTCACCAGTGATGAGGACATGGACATTATGCAGGGAATGCTCTGAGGGAGGAGGAAGATGTGCAGTCTGCCCCATCTGATCAATAAATGTGTGTGTGTGTGTGTGTGTGTGTGTGTGTGTGTGTGTGTGTGTGTGTGTGTGTGTGTGTGTGAGAGCCACACTCCAGTCTGGAGGAGTCTGAGCATGAGCTGGGAGAGGAGGAGCCCAAAGCTCCAGAACCAGAGTAAAGCAGCCTGGAGGCTGATGAAGCTCACAATGAGCTGGAACGGGTTTCAGAGGTAGGGAGGGCTCCAAAAACGGGTCCAACCCTCCATCTGACGGGGAGTGGTCAGAAAATGGGCACTACCCCGGAGGTTAAAGACCACGCTGTGGAGCTGGCACAGAGAGGGCTCCGGTCAGATAAAGAGGGGCAGAAAGCAGAGGGAGGATGAAGACCTAAGAGGTTTTACCCCCACAAATGACCAACAACAAAGCTGCAGCCACTGTTAAAGTGGGAGCAGATGAGCTGGAAAGGGAGCCCCTCTCAGCAAAGAATGCATCCTACTCACCCCAAAATGTGTCTGAACCCTCCCAGCTCTGACTCTGAAATGGAGGATCAGCTCATACAGATGAGAACAAGAATGAGCCAGGAACAATGAGCCAAAAGAAAGAAAATGAGTGAAGGGCAGACTGCACATCTTCATCCAAAGCTCAACCTTATCTGCTTTATGGAGCCAGTTTAAGGAGCAATAAAAAATAGGATTTAAAAAAAAATAGAAATATAATATGCTAGCAAGAGAATAAAGGGGATGAGAATTCAATAGAAAAAATACAACTTTGGAAAAACGATACCAGTGGAGTGGGAATACTAATGAAAGATGATGATTTAATAAATATTAGCGAAATGTATGATATTTGTAGATTATTAGTTATGAATTCTAACAATAAAACAATCAAAGTAATGCTGCTGTGCACCCAACGCACAGAAAGGAAAAAATATTTTGAGAAATTAACTAAATTTATGAATAATATTGCTCCGAGGAGATCTAAATCGGGCACTCTCGCGACTGGATGTCTCGACTGCAAATATATGTAGGATTCTAGTATGAATCCAGGGGTGCTCACACTTTTCAGAAAGGGAGCTACTTTTGAAATGACCAAGTCAAAATTATTTACCCATTATATTAATTGCGAAAAATGTGTTGAGGATTCCTACAACTTGCACTCAAAAAATTGAAACATTGGCTTTAATTAAATATATTTTGTCAACAGGTTCCAGGAAAGTGTATTGTGTTAGTTAAAAGCAAAAATGTTAAGGGAATCTAACTTTATGAACTTGAATTACATTAACACAATGTGAATTTACCCAGCTAGATAAAATTACTTTTGTTCAACAAGAATTATTTAAGTTGATCCAATCAAATTCAGTTATGTTAATTGGACATAAATAATATATTTACAGGCTACATATTTTACATTTGTCCTTTAAACATATATTTTATTCATAGAAGTAAAATAATAAATTTAAGTTCAATTAATTAAAATACATTTTCATCCAATTTATTTTATACTAATTGGTTTGACCTAATTCTAATTTGTCAACAGGTTCCACATAAATGAATTTCGTACAACCAACATATTTTTTTTTATTTCCTTTATTCACTGATATTCATTTAACATTTTGCTGCCACTTGGTCCAAAATATAACCATTAGCAGACATGAGGGTGAAGCGGTTCAACACCAACAGTTGTAAACTGTGTTTATGCAGTCCAACAATAGAACAGGCTTTGTACAGGCAGTTCTCTTTTTTTTTTAACAGCATAATAATCTAACCATATCAACCATAACAACACATGTGCTGCTGTCAACTTTCATTTAAATATTGTGGAGGGACTATCTTGAAATGTAATTATGTTACCAAACATGTCAACTTGTGTTGCTGCATTGTTACCCAACATTAACAATTATAAACCACCTTGATGCAGTATAAACAAATGTAACATCCTACAAAACATCCAATTTGTCAATACCATATAACAATATAAGAAGCTTGTAGTTCGTTTTTTTTTTTTTAGACAGCATAATGGTCAAACTATAACAACACATATGCTGCTGTCAACCTTAGTAGTGTGGAAGGAAAAACAACTGATATTAACATTTTTTTTTTTTTACCAGAGCATCCAAATCAACGTTTGGTTCATTCAAACAGTTTGTTCTTGAGCATCTGTACCTTAGGTGAAAGTTTGCCAGCATCCAGTTGAAGGAAGAGTTTTGGAGTACTTCAAAGAAGTACCTCAGCAGTGGTGGAGAAAGTACTCATACAATGTACTTAAGTAAAAGTACAAATACACAGACAAAAATTTACTCAAGTAAAAGTCAGAGTACCACATTATTATTTTACTTAAGTAAAAGTAAGAAAGTACAAGCTTTTAAAACTACTTAAGTATTAAAAGTAAAAGTACTTGCCGACCATAATACCTAACGGCTTATATAATGTCATTAGGTGTACCTATCGTATTTAGTTTGAATAAATCAGTAATGTACCATTTTAATGAGCAATGCTGCAGATAAAGCATGTTTTTATTTTGTTTACCCCCTGTGACAGTTTAGATTTAGATATTTTATGCAGGTCCTGGTACTGTGCTGCTCTTCTTGAGGGAGGGCCTAATGGTTATTTCCCGCTTTGGATTGGTTCAGCGGACTGATTCTGCTCTCGCCATTGGATACTTTCAAACTAACGAACAAATCAAAAAACCCAAATGCGTCTTGGATGTAACGAGTAACGAAACGCTGTATAGAAATGTAGTGAAGTAGAAAGTACAGATACTTACTGTTAAATGTAGTGGAGTAAAAGTAGAAAGTATCCATTATTAAATCTACTTAAGTAAAGTACCGATACACGGAAATTGTACTTAAGTACAGTAACGAAGTACAAGTACTTCCTTACTGTACACCACTGTACCTCAGTTCCTTAGGATAACTGAGGTTCATTGCATATATTGCACCCAGCAGTCCCAGCAGTCCCAGCAGCACCCATCGTCCCGCCCCAGCTGATGACACAGACAGGACAGCCAGTAGTACTGTACCAGTATGTCTTGCCTGAGACAGCTGGTGCAAAACCCAAGAGGCCATATAGGAGGACTGTGGAGGCAAACACTTGCAAAAAATGTGGCCAGTTCCGCACGGCAGAGACTGGACACAGTCAGTTCAGGGGGAGAGTGTACTGCCCGAATTTCGAGGCAGTCACTAAACTGGAGGATATGAGGAAGAGGTTCCCAAAATAAAGACACTTCATATTTGTAAATAGTTGTACATTTTTATATCATTTAAGTTCTTAATTAAAGCTTATATTTATGTTGTGTGTTCGGTTGGCTGAGCAACCAACAGCTGCCTTTTCACAGTATCTTTAGGCACAATGGGGCAGGGTGTCTCCCTCTGCTTAGCCTGACCTGCTGTGTTCTCCGGCAGCCTGTACCGATGTTCCTGCTGGGCTGTGGGAGGTTCAGCAGGGAGCGCTCTTGGATCCTCTGACACCGGAACCACTGGAGGTGAGGCAGAGCCTTGAAGCAGCACAGAGAGCTCCTGCTTCTTCTGCCCGTTATTGTGTTGCTGAAAGAGGGTGTTCTGATTCACCTCCACCAGTTGGATGTCTGTCTTCTGCATCACCGACGACAAGTCCCCTGATCTTGTGGTAGTCCCTCAGAATGAGAGTCCACCTTGATTCTGCCCCCTTGCCTTTTCTCCTAGGGCTAGGATACAGAACACAGAGCCTGATGAAAATGTTCTCCACCAGCCTGCAACAGTCTGGCCACTGAGCTGGTGCACTACTTGCACCCAGCACGCAGCAGATTGTGCTCTCCACACCAGGTGTCTTTGAGGGCCGCTTGGATACTCTGAAGCGAGGTGGTGTCCCAGACCACGGTGGAGGAGCAGGTGTCATGGACCGGCATGGAGGATGACATTCCATGGTCCTGCTGATCCAAGTAAACTGTGGGGTCATGGATGATGTCCGAAAATCCCTCATCTTCACCCTCATCTGCCGCCACATCATGCTCCTAAACCAGCTGGGCAGTCTCCTCTGTGTCAGGATTCATGTCCTGCAATGCCTGACCAGTCTGCCGGTACAGATACTGCATCCCTATGAGCTCACCTGAGAGAAGAAAAATAAATGACCACAATGCAACGGGCAATGCCTAAAACCTAATGCTGTTCAAAGGGGGTTTATGTATCACGGGATAAAAAAAATACATTAACAGTAACTGCACATGTAATCATTTATAAAAATCAGTCCTTTAAAATCACAGATGCAGTCTCGTACTAGTCTCAATAGGCATAGTTACCATGATGTAGTTCTTACCTGTGTACCGTGAGGGTGGACAGAACTCTGGTGCCACTTTTCTGCCAAAAACCAGCTCGTAAGAGCGGTTGACAGAGTGCAACAGCTCCCCAGAGTAGCAGCACAGGGAGGTTGGCTCAGTAGCCAGGGCAGCAACACGCCTGTCCTGGTTCCACCTATGTAGCCCCTCTAAAAGGGACAGCTGAAAATTCAGGCTGTTGGCACTGGTTCCTGAAAGTACATTGACATTGTAATATAAAATACCAAACAATGAATAATTGTTAGCATAAACATGAATCCTGAACCAACATGACTCCTAGTAACAAACCTGGTATGAAGCGGTTCAGGTGGAGATGAAAAGACTCCAGCGAAGTGGAGCCTCTGGCACATCTCAAGACCTGCAGCCGCACACCTCCCTTGGTCAGCTCCCCAGTTTTGGTGTAAAGAGCAACACTTGGTGGGTCTTGGATACACTTCACGTGTTTCTTCTGAACCTGCCAGATGTGCTCCATCCTCTCCTGGTCAAACAGAGGAACTCCAAGGGAGTCGTTGCCATGGGACCCCATCAGATAGGACAACAACTCCTCCAACAGCCTGACAGTTGTTTCCTCTCCCCGTGTCCTCCGTCTGCAGTGGAGAGCCAACTCCTCCCTGAATAGGTGTCTGTGCACGTCCACTGAAGACAGACCCTGGGCCTGAAGCTGCTGGACCTGAAGCTGATGGGCCTTTGCTTCACGCAGCAGTGCCAAATCCGCTGCATCCCACTCAAAAATGCAGGTTGAGAGGTGTGACATAAAAAGTGGGTACAGCTGATGTGCATCTGTGGTGCATCCCAGGGCGAGCCGGCGCATGAAGTGCCAGATGTCCAGCCTTACCAGAAGGTCTGGCCACCCGCTGAATCTGGCCTGCAGCTTTGTCGTCTTTGCTGCCTCCGCACAGCAGCCACAGTCCACATACAGGACAACAGGGGGATCCACTCCCGCCTGTGCGTACCTCTTCACCAGGCCATCGGCCATCTTGTCCAGTCCCGCTCCCTCCTGAGCGGTTAGGATTAAAATCTGGCCATATTCATTGCCCACGGATGTGAGCCAGAGACCGGTGCCCTTTGCTGTCCCAGGATGAGTTTTTAACAAACTCATCCAGGTCAAACTCCATGTCAAGACCACAGAATCAAGCCACAATTTTCACTAAAAGCCCATGCACAAACAAAAAGCTACCAGGGCGCCACGCCCACTATCCTAATTAAATCACTGCAACGCACACCAGCTATTCCAAACTGCATCGAAAAACCACACAACCGTCACAAAACTCAAAACAAGCTCAGGACACGACTAATCACTAAGGGTAAACATTGTTTAAACGAGCCCCCATAAATATGTTACGTCCACAAAGGGCACAACATATTTGAGGACACGAAGACGAAAATGAGGATTCAAACGTATTTTATTTTACACTCTCTCTGGTCATTTTCTTTATCTCTTGTTTCTGTGAAGAAAGAGAGAATTAATCCTCAGGGTTCCCCGTGTCCCAAAAAATAAAAGAACACAAAAATCCCAAAGTATAAACAGAAAGTTGGACCTGATGAGCCGATCAAAAAGAACAAAACGATACAGCAGAGGGCCAACCCTATACAGGGCCGTCGGAGCCACTGCTAGTACCAAACTACAGTAAAAGAAAACTACTGAAAGGAAAACTCGAAAACAGGACAATCGGTCCCACCAGGTCAAAATCACAAGCAAACAAAGAGCCAACAAAAATACCGTGAGGCAGGCTGCGTCAAAATGCATTCATCCTAGATGGTGATTGGAAGTGGGCGTCGCCTCACCTGGGGCAACCCAGCCTATTTAGAATAAATAAATATCTAAACTCCCAAGTATCTTAAACAACAAAACGTCATACAACTAAAGTAAATACAAACGACCAAGAGAAAAAAAAATAGAAATAAATACAATGTGCCGAAAGCACATAACAGTCCGGCATTGCCTTGTGTGATGTGGCCTTTGTTGGCAGGTATTAAAAAATGAGTGGTAACATGACTGTAACTAACAGGCTTATTGCATTTTAATAGTTTTCTGCATAAATCATCCAATTAACATTTATAGGCTTACAAAGAACTTAAATGAAAGTTTAACATTCACCTACAACACCATTTACACAATGACCCCATCTTATAGCAATATGTTAGAAGATGATTTAACATTCAACTACAACAACTGATTTACATTACACTTATAGGCTCATACACTAATACTATTGGGTTATACTATACAACAACAGGTCAACTATTGTACTGTTTACAGTCTCTCTTGATGTTAAGTCTAGGCTGGCATATAAAATAAAGCCTTTTCCAATAACTAAATAAATCCATAGAATAGAGAAAACCTAATTACAGCAAAATTCATGGTAAATTACGTAGTGAATTATAGGCATGGGTTCAAATCCCACTTCTGACAGATTTAAAGAAGATGTTAAAACAATGGAAATATGAAATATAAGTCAAGAAGTTTGAAAACAATGTCTGACTTTGGGTGGTCAAATATGTGTAAGATCTCCAATTCAACATGTCAATGTTACTGTTTTTTTTTTAAACATCCCTCCTGAGATTGGTCAGATTTTGCACCCAAGTAGTAAATCATACTGCTTCCTGATTTTAGAAACACCTTTATGTTGGTGTGGAGGGGGAGTGGTGCTCAGCTGCGGGATTAAGTGTGGGGAAGGCTCAGGAAAGAGTGCCAGACTCAAGGATTATAACCTTCCTTAAAGAGGGGATTTCTGATCTCCAGAAGGAGGTGTGGGTTCAAATACCACTCCCCCTTGATTTTGATTTTACTTAAAATATTGTAAAGTCAGTCACCTGCGGATTGCGTAGCTTCAATTTACATTCTTTTCGTTGCAACCTTTACTAGATAATGTTGCTTTGCGGGGACTAACATTAGCAGGATTTTGGTCCCAATCACACAGGTATGTTTTGCTATTGGTAGTGAACAATATGGAATTAGAAATTGATGTTGACTAGTCAGTTTTGACAAGTATACTGACAAGTTAACAGTCAGAATAATATTTCTGTATTTTTTTCTCTCTTGAGAATGAACGTATTGAAAAGAGGAGGGAGTGCATCCTGAGGGCGCTTTGTATCTACCTCAACGAAGACCCGAACATCCTCTTCAAAGAATACCTGGTTTGTAATTTTAAGTTTATTTTCTACCTGTAATGAATCAATTTTCATTTTAACCTCTGTGGGGGTGTTCCCAAGCCCACTGATGTTGATGGCTCGTTGGTGCCTTGGGTGTGGCTTCGTTAGTGCTACATTCTGTTATAACGACTGCCAACACTAAGATATCTATATTAGATGAAGTAACTCAGTTGACAGATTCATACTATTTTGATGGAATCACTCAGCACTGCTTTATCTTATTTTTACACAAATAGCACTTTTTGAAGTATCATGCTATTTTTATTAAAAGGAAACCTGAAAGGCAAAAGTGATTCTTTGGAATTCTACAAAATCTGTGATTTCATAGATTGATTGTCTTTTCTCTCTCCCCTATGTAAAGGATACTGATGGTACGGCTGTGGCGAGGAGGCTTTAGCAGCTTACCCTGGACATCTACATCATCAGAGTGGAGGGAGGTGATGCCACCACTCCTCCAGCTGATGTTGGAGTTGTCATTGAGGGTGCTGAAGTTCTGCATGACCTGGAGACGTCGCCTCTGCATGTGCACAGTTATCCTATGAACCTCAGTTATCCTAAGGAACTGAGGTACTGCTTTTAAGTACTTCAAAAGCTCTTCCTTCAACTGGATGCTGGCAAACTTTCACCCAAGGTACAGATGCTCAAGAACAAACTGTTTGAATTAACCAAACGCTGATTTGGATGCTCTGGTAAAAAAAAAAAGTTCATATCAGTTTTTTTTATCTTTTTATCTCTTATCTACGTGGTTTCCCCCTGAAGGGACCTTACCTGCTTTTTTAACAGTTAAAATCCGTTCTGAACTTGCCTTTTTATACAGGGACTTCCAGGTCAGACCCATCAGCCTCAACAACACCACAGAGGAGGCCACGGCCCTGGAGGAACTCGCCAAAAACCTCGAGGTTATCATTAAGCAGACAAAGGCTGCCTCACGGAGCTGATGGACCGTGAGCAGTACATCACAGAGGTTAACAGACAACTCACTAACCCTGTTTATTACAAGAGACTCCCTTATTCCGGGACACTTTAGGAAATTACTGCCATTTTTAATGACTTATACCGCAGGAATTTTATTTCTTTTAAACAGAGAAATTACCTGCAGGAGGAGGAAGAGCCAAGACTAAGGAGGTTTTATCTCCTCCCCGAAGTGCACAAAGATCCCTCTAAATGGACTGTTCCTTTTTTTAATTCCACCGGGTCGACCCATCGTTTCGGACTGTGGCAGTGAATCCTACCGCTCAGCCGAGTTCATCGATTATTTTATCAATCCACTAGCCAAAACTCATCCAAGTTACCTTAAAGATATATATGATTTTATCAGCAAAATTCACAACCTGGAACTACCCAGAGACTGCCTTTTATTTTCAATCGATGTAGAAAGTCTCTATACCAATATTAGGATTGATGAGGGTATCAAGGCCATAAGAGACATTTTTAGCAGATTCCCGGACCCAAAAAGACCGGATGAGGACCTTATCAAACTTTTACAGATTAACTAATTGAAAAATGATTTTATCTTTGATCAGGTAATGTATTTACAAATGAAGGGAACTGCAATGGGCAAAAAATTTCCCCCCGCATACGCTGAAATTTTTATGGCTAAGTGGGAACGGGAGGCTGATGTGGATTTAAACCTGGCATCTGCAGAATGGCCCCGTGATTCAATCTGAGAACCCTTTTTTCACGGAGAAGGTGAGGATTATACACGGGATTACTAAGGCAGTGCACCACTCTAATAACATCAGCGGTGCGGAGGCACCGCCGACGATTTTTAAAATGACTCAGAACGCTTTTTATTAAACCTGCCTCCCCCACTGACGGACCCTCTTGCTGTTGGAGGGAAATGCCAGGTACTGGCAAATGAACACTTTGCACATCCTCCAACAGCATTATGAGGACTCTATGACGTCCCTGATCCAAAGGCTAGCTGAAAGACCTGGGTTCGGATGGCTGGACCCATTCCAAATAGCTGTGGTTTGGGCCCAATGCAGACTGGGCCACAGACTAAAAGCAGAGACCATACGCCAGGCCCAAACTTTTATTACGGACTCCCTACCTCACAGGATGGATACGGTCCCTCTGCTGGAATGCAGGGGACGGGGGAACGCCGTGGCGGGCGTGGCCTGGAGCGGACGTCTTCAGCCCTGGTGGCATCCACGGATCCAGTGAGCCTCGCCAGGCCCGCTGCACTTGACCCAGGACCCACTGGAGGATCCTTCCACCATGTTGGACTCTTATCACCACACGCACAACGGGAGCACAGCCCAAAAAGAAGAGGAGAGTCGAGCTGGACATGAACCCTAACCCTAAACCATCCCTTTTCTTCTAACTAACACTCCATGAAGGATGGCAGAGAGAATGATCTCCGTTGTCAATTTTATTGTAGGGACCCCGCGGTTCCGCGGACGGCATGGACCCACATACGCCGACATCACAGCCGGCACTCGGCGTCCGCTCCCCAGGTTCCCACGCAGCGGCGGGCAGCGCTGTGGGTCACAGCGGAGCAGGAGCCGCAGCAGGCCAGAACGGCTCCAGCACCGACGGCCGGATCATCGGAACAATTACTTTAATCCCCACGGGGAAGGGAATGGGGCGGAACACCCCGTTATCCCATCGGAGGCCCCCCAGTTTGCTGACAAGGTACGGGTCATCCATGGGATTATTGAAGCGGTCCACCACACCGCCAATGTCAGCGGCGCGGAGGCGCCTCCCAACATCAGGAAAATGACGGAGAGTTTGGCTCATTTTACTAAACCGGCCGCCCCTACGGAACCGAATAGTCTGCTGTTGGAGGGAAATTCCCGCTACTGGGATATGAACACCATTCAAATCCTCCAACAGCACTACAAGGACTCCATGACTTTTTAATTAAAAAAATGGCCAAAATTCCGCATATCGGGTGGACACACCCCTTTGAGGTTGTGGTAATTTGGTCCAAAAGGAGACTGGACAACCGTCTGGGGCAGGAATCCATCCGCCAGGCCCACAACTTGGTGAGCACCAACCTGCCTCAGCGGATGGACACGGGCCCAGCTCCCCGGAAGGAGCGCCGGAGGCCGGTTATTCCCTCGGGGGGCGGAGCCTGGCCCCACGTCAGACACCAGCACAGAGGATTCCCTCCCAACAACCACAGCAGAGCCGAAGAAGTGTAATTAAGTCACAGCTTTTACGCTTTTATCGCATTTGCACTCGGGTGGAAGATTTTAAAGAGGCGACCAAGACACTTCTCACTGCCCTCAAGGGGCGGGGTTACACCCACTCCTTTACGAGCGCGTTTTAAAACTATTTTAGACAGCAAACACACCGCCGGATCCGTCCTCCCTCTCATAACGGCTTGTTCCACATCAGCGGTGGATCTGACTCATTTTATCAAAAGGAATCATCAGAACACGTAGGAAACATTTTAAAACACACGCATCCTCTCTGCTTTTAGAAAAAAACGGGTCAGAGCTCCCCTCCCTGGGCTCTACCTCACTAAACAGGAGAAATGATGGGACTTCAGCAGCCCTCTGCATAGCTGAAAAGTGTTTTATTTGAATCAGGTGTGCAGGAGCAGGGAAACTGGGAAAACATGCAGGGCAGTGTGCCTTGAAGAAAATGGCACAGAAAATTAAATCATTCAAGTTTGGGAGTTTCATCTGATATTTCTGCCCCATTGCAGCTACAAACTGCCAGAAGTCAGCACAACAGGATGAAAACCCTGGACTCTGCTGTGGTCAGCGCCACCTGCTCAGCTCCCTGACACTATGTCCCCATCTGAAACAGTTAGTGCTCACCCACCTGTTGGTCAGAGTGTAAACTGGAAACCTTTTTAATCTAGCAGCTCCTCTGACGCCTCTGGAGAAGAGGGGACCAGGCAGAGAAGAGAAAGAAGAGGAGCCCAACTCCGGACTTTAGCGTCTTTCTACAGGTCCTCCCTGTAGGAATCACTGGCCAGCCACCAAACTAAACTCAAAGACCTTATTAACTGAACACAAATCTATTCGGCTTCTTTTTAATCTATAATCTTACTCTCCAAATATTATTTTTACTTCTATAAATTAAAGCTTTAAATTAAAAAAGATTCAAATTGGTCCTAAATATATTTGCAGTCAAGAATCCTGGTGCGAGAGTCCCACATTTAGATCTCCTAAGATCATTATTATTTATAAATTTAGTTAATTTTTCCAAAATATTTTTTCTAATTCTGAATTGGGTGCATAGCAGTTCATTATTCTGATTTCTTTGTTATAATTCAAATCTCTAATCTATCAATATCATATATTTGTCTAATATTATTTATCAAATCATCGTCTTTCATTAGTATTCCCACCCCTCTGGTATAATTTATTCCATTACTAGGATATAATTTTCCTTTTCTAAAGTAGTATTTTTTCTATTGAATTCTCATCCCATTACATCTCTTGCAAGCATCTATTTTTCATTGCTCCTTAAACTGGCTCCATAAAGCAGATCAGGTTGAGTTTTGGATGAAGATGTGCAGTCTGCCCTTAGCTCATTTTCTTTCTTTTGGCTCATTGTTCCTGGCTCATTCTTTTTCTCATCTGTATGAGCCCACACTCCATTTCAGAGTCAGAGCTGGGAGGGTTCACAGAAGCATTTTGGGGTGAGTAGGATGCATTCTTTGCTGAGAGGGGCTCCCTTTCCAGCTCATTTGCTCCCACTTTAACAGTGGATGCAGCTTTGTTGTTGGTCATTTGTGGGGTAAAACCTCTTAGGTCTTCATCCTCCCTCTGCTTTCTGCTCCCTCCATCTGA
>JABUIW010040626.1:0-10318 GCA_013363375.1 Menidia beryllina | reverse complement strand
GCATTCTTTGTAAGTGGGCAAACCTGCAAAATCAGCAAGGGGTCAAATACTTATTTCCCCCACTGTACACGGTTTGTAATATTGGTATGAGGACAGTGGTGGCCGGTTCGAGTTAAAACTGTTATTTGCGTTGTTTCAGATCTGTTTGCTAGCTATGCTGCCCATTTAAAAACCATGAGCCCGTCTCTGAATGACCCGACTAAGTTGTTTCAGCTCCTCAAACTCTCAGTGTGAACAGAGTCTTCATCACCAGTGGCCCGGTATTCTTTGATGAGACCTAATCCCTATTAAAAAGGACAGATTATGGCAGGGATTTGGCTTTGATTGGCCTGTCCCACTGCTCTTTTCTCCCGATGTCTCACCGGTCCTCGATGGGACGGGCTGGAAGTGAACAATGATTTGCCTCCGTGTGTCATCCCCCCTCACACTCCCACCCTTAAGCCCCCCCCCCCCACTTCGGTCACTTGAATAGATTTGTTAAAGGCCCCCAGTGGATGAGAGAGGTCCGAAACCCGGGGCCTGGCCCTCGTGTGCGGCTCTTTCCCCTTTTCGAGGGACTCGGCATGGGGTGGGAGATCCCTGCCCACACCCCCCCCCACACACACACACACACACACACACACATATCCCACCTTCTCATACAGCAGTTAGTCCTCCCAGTCCTTTTGCCACGCAGAGATAATCAGGCTTATGTAAAGACGACGTGCTCTTTTGACAGTCGTCAGCTCATCAGTGATCCAATCAAGCCCCAAATCCGCCATTGTTCGCCTCTCAAAGTGTCTCAAATCCGCTTGTGGCGGGAGAGGGAGGCCGGGGCTCTTTATCCTGCCAATCACTCCTGACATTCCTGCCAATGTTGCCATGGCCCGGGGTCAAAGGTCGTGAAAACAGAGAGCGTGAGCCGGATCGGGGAGAATGGCGACTTCTCAACGGCTTCTTTTGGCCGCCCGACGCAGGGGGTAAATGTAGACAAGTTAGGACTCTATGGACATGCTGAGACTGGGAGAAACCATCAGAAAAGGGGAGAGAAAACAGGCGATGGAGAGACGGAGCTGTTAACCCGATTCTTTAGTTGAAAACCTGAGAATAAACCGGAGTAGATCAAGAGAATAAGTTGACATTTATTGGGTATATCAGCTGGGCTCTGACTGACAAAAAACACTAAATGTCATATTTGTACTCTTGATCTCCTCAGGTTTCCAACTAAAGAATCAGACCAACAGAATAAACCAGAGTGGATCAAAAGTATAAAAAATGACATTTATTGGACACAGTTAAGTGTATCAGTGGGCTCTGACAGACTAAAACCTCTCTCTGGGTCTCAGTGGGCAAAGAGCCCTGAGATCTGGGTGATGGGCATTATCTCCTGGGCTCCATCCGCCTCCTCAAAGGAGGACTGGACACAACCAAGTCCTATTGGCCAGTTACCTCTGGGCACGAACAGGCCAGGTCCTAATTCATGCAGATGACAGGAATGTGCTAACAAATGGAAAAGAGAGAACAGAGATTCTATGGATAGAGCCAGAGACTTTAACACAAAAGTATTGTTCTTAAACGAATAAGACGATCAGACATTTACATAGATTATGTCATAGCATACAATGCTAAAGTGAGTAATTATAGCCAGATGCTAACACACACCAGGGAGCTGAAACTCCTGATACGAGAAATTATCACACGAGTGAAAAATCGTGTGAAAAAAGGGGCAGAAATGGGGCCAAAAACCCGGGTTAGGCCCTTTGGCTTGTTACCTCTGGGCAGGAAACAGGCCAGGTCCTAATTCATGCAGATGACAGGAATGTGCTAACAAATGGTGTGTGTGTGTTTGTGTTGACCTAAAGGTGGATCTAATGCAACAGAGAAAGAAAAAGAGAGAAAAGGAAACACGTAATATACATTTAAAATAAAATAAAACAATCAGTAATCTACATAGATCATGTGATAGCATACTATGCTAAAGTGAGTAATTTTATAGCCAAATTCTAACAATGGAAACCTTAGAATTATGGATGTAATGCTACAGAGAGAGAAAAAGAGAGAAAAGAGAGTCTGTGGACACAACCAGAGACTTCAACACAAAATATATAAAACAATCAGTAATCTACATAGATCATGTGATAGCATACTATGCTAAAATGAGTAATTTTTGCCAAATTCTAACAGAGCAAAGACTCAAGGATAGGGGATGAGAGCAATAGAGGTGTGCAGAGATAAAGTGGGTAGAAAAAGGGGTTAGAGAGTCATAAACTGTTAGCAAGATCCACTTTATTGACGTTGATCTCAAGAGGTTTAAAGACGAAACAAGGGGACAGTGTCCGGACAAATGAACAAGGAAGTTAATTATTTCTTCAATTTTATGATATTTTTGGCACGTTACACTCAGGACTGGAACCAAAGACCATTAACGGAGTCCCATTTGATCCCTGTGTGAGTTAGTGTGGCTGGGGAGTAATTTGAAATGGAAATGCTCGGTGTAATGAAGCTAATGCATGTCAGCGCTAGCTAAGCGGGGCACCGGGTTAAATCCGTTGTAATGTCGTCAAAAGAATAATTTTCTGTACGCAGTGTATACGTAAGTGAGCAAATGTTTATCCCAGGCAAGATATCATAGGGAATTTACGCCATTCACTGTTCTTCCGTGGGGATTAGTGGAATTAAGCATTTACACAAAGGCGAAGTATCAAAACTCATGAGTAATTCAACAAGCTCCACAATCCAGAGTTTACCTTTTATTGTCGCGTTGCAGCTGCGAGCACCAAACAGACACACAGCAAACACGCTCACTGCCTTTTAAAGAAGACAAATTTAATATACAAGGAAAATACACACAGCAAACGCCATGAAAGGGAGGGAGTGATAAGTCTTTTCTGCTGTGAGCCCATTCATGGGAATAATCTGAGGGAAGACGCAGATTAGGACGGAGGGAGGGAGGGTTTGTGTTTGGCTGTTCGCATCGCTGGCTCCTTTCAGCCATTTTGAAACGATGTTTATCCACCGGTTTGTCCTAGCGCAGCATCTTAGCATCTTAGCCCGGCGCTCCGCTGCGAGGGTCCGGAGGGGGCCGGGGTCTTTGTGTCAGGAATGGTCGGTTTTGAGGGAGGACTCAGGCGCGGAGATGACGGAAAAACAGGGTTTATTGTAACAAAATACTCAAAAGGGTGTTGTAACAAAAGGGTGGAAGTCCAGACATGGTTCAAAAACAAGGCTGTGGCAAAACTGTGACAATGGCAAAGTAACAAAATAAAGATTAACAAGACAGTGACAAAACATGGCTATGGCAAAAATCAAACCTGACGAGGGGAGACGAAAGACGAGGGACGAGAGACGCAACAGGAAGGACGAAAACGCACTGGCACAGGACATGGGAAACGAGGACTATTTAAACACATGAGGGAGGGGAACCCCAGGTGAACACAATAGGTAATCAAGACATGACGAGACACCAGACATTCCCCCAGATGTGACACTTTGTCCAGAGAGCGGCCCGGCCCTTAGGCCGCTTTAGCTGCTCCCAACTTTTTCTCACTGGTTTATGAAAGTGCAGACATCCAACTGATGGTTCCAAACGTTTATTAACGGATTTGCCGTAATGCACGCCCAAGACCAACGTGAACACTGCAAAATACGCGGTGGAAAATATACATCAATAAAACCTACATGAATTATCAAATTAAACTTATTAAACAAAATATACATTCTCTAAATTGTCCGTACCGTATGCCCCTCCAACCAGAAGGTTAGGAGTTGCTAGAAGTCCATTTCTTCCGTTTTTTCCGTCCTTTGCCTTTTCTCTTACACACGGACTAATTGTAAACAACTCACAGCTTCCTATCAAAGGCATCACGTGATCCAGTGAAAACCCAATCGGTGACGTCTCCATATAACATTGTTACAATCTTTTCCAAAAGTATTTACATATTAATCGAAAATACACAAAGATATGAAATAGATATTAAAAGTAAAACATATTCATATTCACAAAATAAAATAAATTCACACAGAAAAAATGCCCATGTAACTGCATTCGTTACACCAGCCAGAGGAAGGCATAACCCGTCTTTTCTGGTCCTGTTTATTGTTTATTGTTCATTTATTTGGATCCCCGTTAGCTGTCAGTAATTTGGTCACGTCTCTGGGAATGTCTGGTGTCTCGTCATGTCTTGATTACCTATTGTGTTCACCTGGTGTCAGGAAGGTGGGTTCTTTAAGGGAGGACTCAGGTGCGGAGATGACGGAAAACATAGTTTATTATAACAAAAAGGTGGAAGTCCAGACATGGTACAAAACAAGGCTGTGGAAAACTGTGAGCAAAGTATCAAAGCAATAAGTAAACAAGACTGTGGCAAAGTGACAAAATAAAGATTAACAAAACTGTGACAAGGCTGTGGTAAAACAATGACAATGGCAAAGTAACAAAATAAAGAACAACAAGACTGTGGCAAAACTATGACTATGGAACAAAGTAAAAGACTATGGCCAAAAAAGCAAACCTGGCGTGATGTGAGGGGAAAGACAGACAACGAAAAGGACGAAAGGACGAAAACGCATTCGCACAAGACAAGGGGAAACGAGGACTATTTAAACACATGAGGGAGGGGAACTCCAGGTGAACACAATAGGTAATCAAGACATGACAAGACACCAGAAACTCCCCCAGACGTGACACCAGGGGTTCCCCTCCCTCATGTGTTTAAATAGTCCTCGTTTCCCATGTCCTGGGCCAGTTCGTTTGCGTCTTTCGTCTGTCTCTTTTCGTCACCCCACGTCAGGTTTGATTTTGTCACAGCCTTGTTTACTTTACTGCCATAGTCTTGTTTTGTACCATAGCCACATTTTTGTCATAGCCATGTTTTGCCACAGTTTTGTTAACTTAATTGCTTTGGTACTGTTAGAGCCATATAGATATTGTGTTTTATTATCTGCTGATTAGAATAATTTAATTGTGAAGAATGTAGAATGTTTAGTTTATTGATAGGCATTTGGGTTTATTTTGTATTGTTTTTTCTGCATTTGTTATTTGATAGATACATTTTTATAAGGCTCCTTTGATGTCCTGTTTAAGTAGCGAAAGGTGCACAGTTTTGTCTTTTACAGTGCGCATGCGCAGAGTACGAGAGGAAAGGTAATAGAGCAGGGCGAGGAGCAACAGTTTTTTGACCGTAAGATTCGTTTGTTTTTTTACTTACCGTAAGTTTGACTTTTTGCTTTATTCCTATCGTGGATTTAATTATTTTATTTATGTTGGCAAGTTTTTGTAAGTTCACGTTCGCAATAAACGAGTCATTTTTTACATCAAATCACGTACGTTTTTAATCAACGTCTACGAGTCAAATCCTTCACGTCCTGCAAGAGTTGCAAGGAGAAGGTTTTTAGCCACTACAGGTACTTTGTTCATAGTTTTGTCTTCCTTGCTTTGTTACTTTGCTCTTAGTTTTGCCACAGCCTTGTTTTGAACCCATGTCTGCCATCCACTCCTTATGAGTGCATTTTTGTTTCAATAAACCTTTTTCACATATCTCCGCGCCTGAGTCCTCCACCGAGATCCACCCCCCCGACAAATTTGACAGCTACTCTTCCTGGGGTCCTTTTAAAATGATACAGATACACAAAACACATCAAATGATCACATCATAAGAACAACTATACATTTCAAATTATTTCCCATTACAGTACAATCTGTTACACAAATATTCATATACTAAGGCTTTCAACAAAGTATTTTTTAAAAAGTGTATTTTTTAAATGCACCTTTAGTAGCAGTCAAGATGTTATGAGGCAGTTTGTTTCAAAGAGTCAGAGCACAGACCTGCACAGACCTGTAAATGAAGCCTCGGCACGTTAAATAGCTGCCATATTGGCATAAAAGTGCTCATTAAAGTCATTTTTGAGGGAACAGCATGAACAATTCTCCGACTGTTCCAGGTATCACTCAGGACCTTTGTGGGTTTTGTCTCCATCTCTCGGATGTTTCAGTTTTTAAGCCGTGACTAGTCAGTTTACTTAAAAAAACATCATCATTGAATCAACTGATTTTTTACTTTCCAATTTACAAGAAAGCACCCAAGTTTTTTTCTGTTCCATCTCAGGAATGAACTGTTCACAATGGTGGTTTTGCTTAGAGACTTAGACTTAGAATTAGACTTGTACTTTATTGATCCCTTTGGAAGACTCCCTCAGGAAATTAAGGTTACCAGCAGCTTATAGGGCAAAAAAGTTCAATTAAATTAAATTAAGCAAAAAAAATACAAAAAATACAGATTAAGTACAGTGTATATAATAGGAGTTGTGTGTATGTAATATAGGAGTTTGGCGGATAGATTGACCAGTTTGAACAGAGAACAGAGAATAAAAAGACAGTTGCCATTTCGATGTTGAAATATTTTTAGGTTTGCACAGATAATGTTATTACATTGGTTGGTGTTCTTGTATTAAGTTTTACACCAGGCATTTTTACTCTTGTCTTTAGACTGGAAAGACCCTGTCTGAGAATGGGTTGTCCATTCATGTCCCAGACCTGATATAGTGCTCTTTACTCCCTTTTTAGTGTCACTGTTTTCTCAAAAGCATGTGATCAAAAACTTAATCTAGTTATTTACTGATTAAATCATGTTTTTTCAATAAATATTTATCAGCTGCTGTCTTTAGATCATCACCATCCTCAAGCTTTGTTTCCCAAGCTTGGACTCTTTTTTTAGACTATCAAATATGCTTCTGGAACTGGCAGCTTAGTTACAGACAAACAAGAGTTAAGGGACAATTACAAGCAAGCTTTTTAGCTGGACCACCATCTTTGCACTAGTAGATATAAGTACGAGCAAGAGTCGATTTATAGAAAAAAGTAGGTCCAACGTGTGGATACTGTGAAGCTCTCTATACACTCTCAGTTTAGCCCTTTAAAGCCTGATCCAAGAATAAAACAAAAGAAAAAATTACTTTTTTTTGGTTTGAAGTCTTTATTTGGCCTTTTAACAAAATATGTAAAAAGAAAAAACTGAAATACATTTTTAATATTAATAATTTATTACTAAGCGATAAGTCAAGATTATTTTTTGTGTAGTCTTCTGCCCCCTGTTATCAGGTGTATCTGATTGTGTACAATAGGATCTTGACCAAAGTTTTTACCATTAAATTAAGCAAAAGGAGTCAGACGCAAAACATTTCAGAAACAGTACGTATCAAATATGATACATTTGGCATTACAGGGTTAAAGTTACCTGGATGTTAAGGATGCTGCAGTTCAAAAGTTAGCACACCTGTGTATCAAGATTCTCACCAGTAAAACTATAAAAGAATTTAAAAAAAAAACTGGACCCATACTCTAATGCATTCTGGCCAAACTGGAGCCCATCGTATACATTTCAAACACACAGACTGGCATTGTGTTTGTTAGCGTCTGCCTCATTCTCAGCAAGGACAGTTTCACTCTGAAAAAATGACAAAAAAAATCCAGAATATAAGGATTGAGGGTCGTTTACAGTAGCATAGGCAGCTGAACCCCCCCCCCCTTCCCTCTGCTGTCTTTCACTTTGTGGATAATGAGATATGACTCACGGGTCACATATCTTCACAGTGTAATTACACATGAAATGCGTGCATGTGCGTGCACACACAGTCGCACACAGACACACACACACACACACACACACACAAACAGATGCAGAGTAATGTGAGTCCTCATTCATTTGCCCAAGTCGTTTAGGGTAATAGAGCTTAATGGAGTGTATTAACCCTGTCCAGCTTGTGCCCCCCCCCACCTCCCTCAGACGTGTGTGTGTGTGTGTGTGTGTGTGTGTGTGTGTGTGTGTGTGTGTGTGTGCTCGTGCACGGAGGGAAAAGGGGAAACCTGCCAACTGTTTATCTGCTAGAGACACACTCACGGGGGGAGTGGAGATCTGGTTTCCCACTGTCACAGATGCTAACCCGCCTCTCCATTAGCGCTGTGATTGGAGCGGACACAGAAAACCAGCAGGCCCGTTCCCACAGGGGCTATCTGAGGAAATTATTGCCCAGATCTTCTCCGGGGAATGTCAGAGCACTAGAAAGAGAAGCACTTAACGGACGGCTATCGCACAGCGTTTGGTGTGGATTCATAATCTGAAAAGCGGTCAGAATGGGAATCGGCACACAGAATTAAAGGAGGATGTGTTTTTTCTAAATGTGAAATAAGGAGATCAGACACTGAGCAGCCTTTTGTTTAACCCCGTAATGCCAAATGTATCATATCTGATTCATACGGTTTCTGAAATGTTTTGCGTCTGACTCCTTTTGCATAATTTAATGGTAAAAACTTTGCTCAAAATCCTATTGTACACAATCAGATACACCTGATAACAGGGGGCAGAAGACTACACAAAAAATAATCTGGACTTATCGCATAGTAATACATTATTAATATTAAAAATGTATTTCTGTTTTTTCTTTTTACATATTTTGTTAAAAGGCCAAATAAGGAATTTAAACAAAAAAAAAGTAATTTTCTGTTTTGTTTTATTCTTGGATCAGGCTTTAAAGGCTTAAATAGGATGAGCAGATTATGACTGAAGAGTGATTTGTAAGATGTCTAAATTGTCTCAGTGTCTTGTGTTTCACAGATGAAAGAAGAGCGTCTGAAAACAACGAAAAATAACCATCAGAAAATAAGAGTCACCAGAAAAAAAAGAGCCATCTGAGGCAGACGTTGCTGGTGGGCCTCAAACCCTGGGAGGTCCAGTTAGAGAAGCAGCTAGAAATGTGCAACCACCTGATTGTGGCTCCGCCTGTGGACGGGCAGACTCACAAAAAACCCGGGTGACCCCTTAACCAGAGTCAGCGACTGCAAACTGAGCCCCCTATCCCAGTGTTTTTCAACCACTGTGCCTCGGTACACTAGTGTGCCACGAGTGATGGTCAGGTGTGCTGTAGAAAATCATCCTATTTCACCTAAATGGTTTAAAAAAATGTTTTGATAAGGAATTAATTTTCTGCAAATAATATTCCATTTCTGAGTGTCTGTGCTGTTCTAGTGACTGGTGGCGTAATCATGTAATAATTCCTTATGACTAGATTTTGTACATAATTTTTTATATTGAAGTGGACATGTTAAGTGCAATTTGAAAGAAGAAATATAAAATATGATAAAAATACATTTTTGTGTTTATTTGATTCCTATTCAAGACACTTAAGATAAGATAAGAATAAAATCAGAATAACTATAGTGTTACTATAGGCGGATACAGATTTGTTTGACATTTTTGGTTGGTGGTGTGCCTTGTGATTTTTTCAATGAAAAACTGTACCTTGGCTCAAACAAGGTAGAAAAACACTGCCCTATACCACAGACATCCCTCTCCTGACCACCACCGGTGCAGTAACTCCAGCCCACCAGGCGATGGCACCTCCGCTCTGAGCTGAGACTCGGGAGGAAAAACCAAACTGTGACTCCCTGTTTTCCTCCTCGCTGGAAATCCAGATCAGACACCATGCGCTTCAAACTGATTTCTACATTTCACTCCTGGGATTTCCTCATTATTCACTTACTCCTTAACCCTTTAAAGCCTGATCCAAGAATAAAACAAAAGAGAAAATTCCTTGTTTTTTTTGTTTGAAGTCTTTATTTGGCCTTTTAACAAAATATGTAAAAAGAAAAAACAGAAATACATTTTTAATATTAATCATTTATTACTGTGCGATAAGTCAAGATTCTTTTTTGTGTAGTCCTCTACCCCCTGTTATCAGGTGTATCTGATTGTGTAAATTAGGATTTTTTAAGCAAAGTTTTTACCATTAAATTATGCAAAAGGAGTCAGACGCAAAACATTTTACAAACCGTTTGTATCAAATATGATACATTTGGCATTACAAGGTTAAAGAAGCTTCTTCAATTGTTATTTATCTGACTTTTTTAAACTGGACTGATGGCAATTTTCAGAGGAAGTACACCATGTTTGATTTTTTAATTTAAATCATTTCAACAGATAGCTATGTTTTTGGCCTATTGGCACAAAATAAAACAGTGAGCGAGTACAGGCAGCTTCTTAGGCAGATCATGGCCGGTGATGGATAAATAAACAGAGCGGATCGATGCGCGAGTTAAGGTTAAAGTGTTTGTTGAGGGCTGTATCGGTCCCTGTGGACGGAGGCTCGTGGAGCTGAATAATGTATGCCCTCACCCGGAGTAATGAAGTGGAAGTGATGGGGAGGAATACGGCAGGCCTCCCAGGGCTCGGCTCAAACTGTACACACTCCTAAGAGCTGCCTGAAGAGCTAGCATAAACCCTCCCTCTCTCTCTCTCTCTCTCTCTTCCTCTTTAGACATCTCTCTGCTACACACACACACACA
>JABUIW010040479.1:961-11887 GCA_013363375.1 Menidia beryllina | reverse complement strand
CCGGCGACATGTTCTCTCATAGAACCGTTCCCTTTTTCTTATTTGCCCACAGTCTATGCTCATCTCCCATCAAAAGTGGCACTGCCCCCTAGAGGGTCAATTTGTTACTACATACTCTGTCTAGAAGCCCATATTTACGGACAAGCTTTAGCAGATCGTCCCCCAGACACTCTCGCTGAAAAACATAAAAGACCTTTATAGACGTCTTTGGCAGCCAATGAGTTAATAAAAATTAGTAACAACACAAACCAGGTTTTTCAGATTTTGTGACTTGTAGACATTCTTCACATCGCTGATCTCTGGAAAAGCCATGTCGATTTTGGTGAGAAGGGCGAGCTGAGGAATTTCTGCCAGGACAAAAGTTGAAGAAGCAATTATTAATCAAGTGACTCGGTGGAGCATTGCTTCTGTTGCCTAACTTCAGCGTCCCTCCACCCAAAGCCAGGGGAGAAGATCCCCGTTTCTGCTCTCACTCAGACGAGTGGCTTCCTCCCTGATTTCCCTGAACTTCTTCAGGACGCCGTCCTGCATCACGGTTAAAGTGTCTGCAGGGACCACGGACACCAGAACATGCACGGCGTCGTTGGGAGTTGGGGATGAGTTGTAGAACCGATCATCCTCTGACAGCCGAGACGAAGGGTTGAACTGAGACAAATGCAAACTGAGATGTTATATTTGTTTAATGTCTTCAGAAGTAAAAAAAAAGAAAAGAATAAAAATACGGACACTTAATGTTACTAAAATACACTTTAGCCAACATTTGGGTAAAGGGAATTTATTTGTTGGCACATAACCATCCTTCAGATGTCCTTTTTTAATTTATTTATTTTTTTTATTTATTTATTCATTTCATTCAATACAAAGAAAAATTATTCCTTTCATTCAATACAAAGAAAAATTTATTAAAAAAAATTAAATGAAAGGTAGCAGAAAGAAGAAAATAATCTTATAATATCTGCCCCTTTTTCTCAACTATGGATGAAAACAACAAAAAAAGAAAAAAGAAAAAAATTTTGATTTGTCTTATGTGACAAAAAAAGAAAACAAAGGAAGAAGAAGAAACAAGGTCAATCATCAATCTCAACTGAACGATACTATATTCTGACTTTATACTATTTCATACTTCTTCAAAAAACCAGTCTTTAACATTCTTTTAAACACGTGTAATGATTTAACATTTTTAACATCGTTTTGTAGGTCGTTCCACAGTTTGACTCCTTGTATCGAGGTACATCGTTCTTTCATCGTTTAGCCTCCTGAGAGCCAAAGTTTCTATCTGGTTCTGCTTTGTTCCAGATCTCTGGATCAGGAGGAACTGATATGTTTAATAATTGACTATTATATACACACAGATTCAGGTTTTGCTGAGAATGCTGCTGCCTCTCTTTCAAAATGACTAAAATCAGACATATCACTTTATCTCTAATGATATCTGATATCATTTGAAAGTGAAAGTGAACCTGGGTTTAGGGTGTTAGGGTGTCTTCAGAAGTTAAAAAAAGAAAAAGTAAAAAAGGTGTGTAACCAGACATAACTGAAAGACACTTTAGCCAACATTTCTGGAAAGGAGTTTTATTTGTTACCTCATAACCATCCTTCACATGTCCCTTTAAAGCCAGTTTGATATCCTCCACCAGGACGCCTCCATGGCTGCTGAGGCCCATGATGTCATTGAAGACATAAGAACAGGATGACTTGTCATTCAATTTGATTCTGAAAGATGTGTACTGAAAACAGAAAATGTAAAAAATATTAGTTCTCATGGGACATAAAAACACGACCCCTTCACTAAACCACATAGCGAAACAAAGGGACCACAGCCAGCAGGTTTTCCTTTGTTTAAGGACTCATCAACTCAACTCAACTTTATTTCTAAAGCGCTTTCAGTCAGCCAAAGCTAAAATCAAAGCGCTGTACAGGTCATTTGAGAAGATCATAAAACACAATTATCACCACAACACAAGACAAACTCAAAGAATAAAAAACAGTAAGAGCAAAAAAAAAAAATCAAAGCTCCAAATCAAGACTGGAATTATCTGAAATCTTTTTAGTGGTTCAGTCATACAGCGTTGATGGAATTGAATTGATTTTAATCCATTTATGGAAAGTTTCCGGGGCAACTTAATACTCTTCTAAGTTACTGTGGTGGTATCTATTTATGCTAAGCTAAGTCAATCATGCTTGGATGAGATGTTAAGGACATAATCAGCAACTTCAAAGCCTATTTTTTGTTCTTCAAAGTTTTAGTTTACAATAAACAATCACAACTTTATTTACTTATGACTAAATTAAACTTATGAATGTGATCATTCACCCACCAGAGACTGTAACTGTCTTTCCTCTTATAGTTTTATCCATCCAGCAATCAAAGTAAACTTAAATCAAGAAAAGGTTCATGTGTCACACAGACAAAGCTCTGACACATTATGAATGAAAACTTGTCAAAAACATACATATTTAAAAAAAGATTTTGAGTTGTAAAAAGAGGCGAAACAATACGGAGAGTGGTGGAAACCAACCTAACAATGCTGAGCAGCAGGTAAACCAACTCATCTACATCAGATCTGAACTCTGAAACCATAAAACCAGTTCAGGTAGCCCCCGAATCTTAAGTTAGCTGCTGAGAGGAGCAATTCTCATTTAATAACATCTGGATCTAAATGCTTTGGAGGTTTGGAAGAAGACAGCACAGAGAATGAACTGATTGCGCAACAGGTGCTGACTGAACTTGCGCCTTTGTATATAAGTGAAATTTTGAGGTTTCAACAGCCCGGCAGATCACTTCGGTCTGCTGGTCAACATCTGCTGGAGGTCCAACAGTCCAGGTGTAAGCAGTGGGGTGACTGCTCCTTTGCAGTGGCAGGACCTAAACTCTCTGAGTTACGTTTATTTACCGACCTGCCACTGTTCAAAGCTCAACTTAAAACGCATTTGTTCAGAATGGCTTTTTGCACGTAAAATCTCTGTAAACTGGGTTCTGTCACCAATATGTTTGTCTTTGTGTATTATTTTGTATTGTTCGATAGTTTGATCTGTTTTTTTTATTTTATTATTATTTGTTTTTATTCTGTAAAGCACTTTGATCAGCTCCAGTTGTTGTAAAGTGCTATATAAATAAACATTGATTGATTGATTGATTGATTGTTTGATTGATTGATTGATTGATTGATTGATTGATTGATTGATTGATTGATTGATTGATTGATTGATTGATTGATTGATTGATTGATTGAACTAAATGAGCTTCTCACCTCTTTTGTGAAACTGCCGTGAGACGTGTTGTCCACCAAAGCCTGCCGGTATAATTTCCCACGCACTACGCTTTGGACAGAGTTGATGACGCTGCTCTTTCCAGCCCCTGCAGGTCCGAGCAGAAGAATCCTGAGCAGCTGGCCTTCAGTCTGGGGTCTGTAGCTTCTCACAAAACGGAGGTCGTCCTCGTTTCTCCTGTGAGCCACCAGAGGTTAAACCGAGACAACAGGCAGAGAACAGGTGCTTCTTTTTTTTTTTTAGAGATACTCACCCCCACTCAATATCCCTCCATGGTCTATACAGCACTGAAAGCCAAATGACAAATGATAATAATGATATAATAAGTCATTTTAGCCCCCCAGAGAGCCTGTTCTGCTGTGAGGACGCTGTATTTCTGCCACTCTGTACCAGGATCCTTCTTTTTTTTTTTTATTTGACCTTTGACTTCTGGGCCTCATAGCAGACGCTATCTGACACTACTGTTTGAAATCTAAAGGAAAATGCTTTTAGACATTTTAAACCAATCACGTTCTTATTGTGGGATTAAAATGTTGTAAATAAGTCATTTGGACCATCAGAACCAAATTTCAGAGAAAACATTTAATTAAATCTCTAAACATGCATTTTGAATCTAAAGATAAACCCACTGAGCCTCGATGAATAAAAACTAGTTATTATACTTATTAGCTCCTCCTAATCCAGAGATCTGGAACAAAGCAGAAGCACACAGCAGATAAAAGCTCTCAGGAGGTTAAATAAATAAATAAATGCTTGTTATTAAAACAAACTCACGACAGGGTTCTTTTTTAGAAGAAGATTGTCCCATATCTGAGAAATCAAAATATAGTTGTGCTTTAAAGAACACATTCATAGCAAATTTGCTGATATTTACAATTACATATACATTTACAGACATTCATCGAACTACAGTAGACCATAATATCAGAAATATCATAATAATTCAAATGTAAATAAGTAAACAAGGGTTTAAACTAAGCTATTAAAACTAAATTGAATTGCAGACATGTGTTTTTAAAAAACGTTCTTTTACTTTTAATTGTATGTTTTATAGTTTTAATATGATCGTGTTTTATTTCTGTCTGATAACTGGTTTTAGAACCAGAATCCAGCTAGCATGAATCTAACTTTGGAAATGATAAAGTATCTTACCTTCTCAGAGATGAAGCAAAGCTTGAACAGCTTTGAACAGACTGAGACTGTCTGTTGAGGGCGTTTCATTTAAACCTGTGCCCTGCTTTCACTTTTGCTTCACATGAACTTAAGTAACGCCTAAATCTCTTAAAAATTTAGATTATTTCCATCAGGGCAAACAGTCCTTATTTCATCTATGTTTTTGCAAAGACAGAAAAGTAAAAATTGATCCAATAATCCCCCCAAAATCAAAAACATTTAAAGTTTTGAATTCTGAGCGTGAGAATTTAAAAATAGGAATTGTTACAAATTATTGTTTGAGAACTGTGCAGTTACAGTTACTTTTAGATCAGATTCTTCAATTATTCAATTAAATTATTCCTCCATCTCATTTAAGAGTTTATTTCTTTACTTTTTAATATATAATGATAAAATATGTAAGAGCAGGTTGGTCTGATTTCTTTTTGTTTGGGCTACTCCTCCCTGCTGCTGTTAGACTGTAAAAATAAGGCATTGCATTTGCATTCACCACTTTGTTTTGGTTTATATGATAATTATATTTTTCATTTCTATTGTGCTGTTGGGGAGGATACTCTTCAAGGGGAATGAAAATGTTCAGGTGTGATTGGGTTTATTGTACTGGAGAAATGTGGCATAACTCTGATGAGTAAAACTTCGCCCGACAGGCTGATTCCGTATCTAAAATACCTTAACGTCAAAACCATTTAAAAGCCAAACAAACTGGTCTGTGCACATAAATGAATGCATCCAAAAAATGTCAGGGCAGAAAGATGTTTGCAGCACCACTTGTGTGAGACAAATACATTTAAGATAAACTCCAAATGAGATAAAGGAATGACCTTAAAGTCTTAAAGGCTTTTAAAAGTAAAATAATCCAAAGCAACAAGTTATACTTCTTTATTTGTTCCATTATGTATACTGCTTACTCCAGGTGGAGTCGTGGGGGCTCTTCTCCCAGCAGACTTACTTTTCATGATAAAACAACTGGATTTGAACTGCAAATAAACAACTATTCTCCAAACCAAAAGATGAATGTTATTATAGGGATTATATTATTTTTTTCTGACAGTTTCAATCAGTTGCTTCTGTTTTTTCTGGGTATTTTAGTTTTGGTTCCTCATACAGTATGTGTCACTGCCTTTATTCAAAACCAAGTCTTTTGCACGTCTTCATCATTTGAGTCCAGCATTTGTACACTTTTAAAAGTGAAAGTGAACCCGGGTTTAGGGTGTAACCTCAGACAGGATGCAGCATTCTCAGCAGAGCCTGAATCTGTCGGCATCTCAGCTTTTGCTCCACTCTGAGACGGTAAGTTCCCATTATTCTGCCCAAAATGTGGGTTTATTACCGTTTCACTATGCTAATAAAACCATTATAAAACAGAGGAGTTCTGAATCTGTGTTGATTTGTTTTATACTTGATCTCTTTTGGGCAAATTGCCTGTTTATTGTCACAGGAAAGAAAAATAATTTCTCTACCGTAATTTAAGACCTTGAAATCGTTTAGTTTCTAATAAATTCCCTGATGTCTCTTTTCTTTTCTTCTCCCCACGATGTCATGTTTGCTCATCTGAGGCTAATTAGACCTATTTTTAAGGACGTGTTAGGACAAGACTATTTGCATGTATCCTGTTGTGCTGCCATAGGTTCTTTGTTATTCTGTTTCATAATAGACTTTCAGACATTTGACTATCATCATAGAAGATTAGGTTTGAAAATAGAAATTAATGTAGAAAAAGGCCAAAGAGAAACAAACTGAATGTGGTTTTTACCCACAGCAAAAAAATCCAAACTTTCATTAACCTGACGTCTAAATACTCCTTCAGGAATGGGAGGATCAAAGTCTTCACACCAACCTCCAGCTCCATGTAAGTGTCACTAAATAAAGCAGATGCTGTAAAACCTGTTATATGAATTTATTTTGTCAATGTATTATTTTGCTTACAGTTTTCGATGAACCATGGAGGAAACTCGACTGGCAGTGAGTCTGAAGCCACCAAAGGTTTCATGATTTATTCTCTCACTGTTTCATTGAACTGATGTGATGTTTGGTCCCTGCATAGAAACAATAAGGCCGTTCTTCAGTTTGTGAGAGGCTACAGACCTCAGACTGAAGGCCAGCAGCTCAGGATCCTGCTGCATGGACCTGCAGGGGCTGGAAAGAGCAGCTTCATCAATACCGTCCAAAGCGTCCTGAGTGGCAAAATGTACAGGCAGGCTTTGGCGGATAACACGTCTCATGACAGTTTCACTAAAAAGGTGAGTGGGTAGCATCTATTTCTATTGGTGATTTTAACCCGAAGAGTAGACGGCTGCTTCAAACAGGAACTGCAGAAAATGCTGTGAAGCAAGAAGACAGTAAACTTCCTTTGTAGACCACAAAGCTGCAGCTCAGCAGCTTTTGAAGAGCTCTGGTTGAAAGCTCTTTACAAGTGGTTTCCTGCTCTTTGAAAGTGTTCTCACGAGCTAAAGAAAGTGTAGATCTAAGCTAAATGCATGATTTTTCAGCCCCAAAACACCTAAATGTCATCTATCATCTATACAGTTCTTACTTGATATCTCAGGAGTGCTCAGAAAGACCTCTTTGGTTTCCTAAATGTTTCACAGTATACCACCTACAAAATGCAAAAGGAGCGGGAGACATACTACCCTTTTGTCTTCAATGACATCATGGGCCTGAGTGAACAACACGGTGTCCTGGTGGAGGACATCAAACTGGCTTTGAAGGGACACGTGAAGGATGGATACAAGGTAAAATGCTCTTCCATCACAGGAAACATGACTGATGGAGTTCTTTTGACTCCTATTTATGTATGTAACATCTGTCCTCTAAACCTGTCTTCCAGTTCAACCCTGAGTCTCCGTTGTCAGAGGGTGATCAGTCCTACAATTCTTACCCAACTCCCAACGACAGAGTGCACGTTCTGGTTTGTGTGATTCCTGCAGACACTTTAAGTTTTATGAGCAACAACGTTCTGCAGAAGATGAGGGATATCAGAGAGGAAGCCAGCCGCCTGAGTGAGAGCAGAAACTCTCTTTTCTTCCAACTTCTAAATGTCATTTCCAGACTACATTTCACACTGTTTTTAAACCTAATTCAAATTTTAACAGATATTCCTCAGCTGGCCTTTCTCACCAAAATTGATCTGACTTGTCCAGAAGTGAAAAAAGATGTAACAAAAGTCTACAAGTCCCGGCATCTAAAAGAGCAGGTTTGTTTTGCTACCATTTTCGGTCATAATATAAAATGTATTTTTTTCCTTCTTCATAATTTGTTTATCAATCGTGTTAACAGGTATCTTCATATATGGTGTCAAAACTTTATTCAAATCCAAATTCTTTGGCCTTATATAATCTTAACTCACTCATGTTTTTAAATATAAAGTGGTCTCAAATACTTGTTTTCAGTGGCTTGATTTTTAGGTAATGATAGTTATTGTAATTGGTTCAGAGGGAAACATTTCCTCTTTAGAAACAGGGGATCTGGATAAAGTGTCTCTTGTGATTGGTTGGTTTGTTGGAGGTTTCCAGAAAAGGTGGGGAAGAGGATGACTAAGATTTGTTAATGCACCTCTGTCATTAACCAGAAAGCTACAACAAAGCATAAGCAACCAAAATCTTTGAAAATACAAGATTTTCAACTGTCGACTGTAGACTAAATCTACTTACTGAAGAAGATAAAAGTGGATATAAGGCAGATGGGACTTTAGTGGGTGCTGGATATATCGAAAGACCTTTTTCAATCTTGCTCTTTTCCACAGGTAGGTTGTTTAAAGTGTGTTTGAACATGGAAACCAAATAAGTTGGGAAGACAGCTTGAGGGAGGGTGAAAAAAAGTCTGTCTAACCAGAAGCTACACTACAAACTATGAATGGATCGGAGGAGATAATTACTGGATAAGAAGGAAACCGAGGAAAGTTTAAATGATACAAATAACAGGAACCTGAAAAACAAACGCCTAAGAAATGAAAATAAACTAAAACCAACAAAATCAAACGATTCCGAACCAAAGAAAAGGCCATGAAATAGAAGCTTTTTCCGATGGTTTGTGAACACATGATTGTTTCTTCTATCTAGATGGAGCAGTTCAGTGTTAATGTGGGAATTCCAATGAACTGCATCTTCCCAGTGAAGAACTATCATGAAGAAATCGACATGGACAACAACATCAACTCTCTGATCTTGAGCACCATGGAAGGCATCATCAACTCTGGTGAAGACTACTTCAACTTCAACAGGAACCAGGGTGCTGCTTCTTAAATAATTTTTCATGGGCAAAGTCCCCTAGAGGCTGTTTTAACTTTCAATAACCTGCATAATCTGACACAAAATGATTGATATTAGACCTAATGAGCATGTTTACATTTCAGAAGGGATGCTGATAGACCAGTTAATGTTAGACAAATGTATTTAGACCAATAAGAATTGGTACATAATTCCAAAGCTAATGGATCAAAACATAGTTTAGTACAGCAGGTAAGGTCCAGTTTAAGATGAGCTAAAACTGTCTTTGCATCAACATATAACAAGCATCAACAAGCAGTATTCATAGGCCTTTTCTATAGTGTTGGAGGGGTAGGACACATAAGCTTTAAAACGTCATCATCGTTTCACTTTGCAAAATATTTTCCTTTAACATTTCAGTTTTGATAAGCACTTTGTATCTTTAATGAAAAGCTTGAGAGTGAATTAAAATAAATCTCCCTTTAAACGTGAATCTAAAGGATCTTTGTTCAATGTCATATTTACACTTTTTAAGCATTATTTCCATATTTAATGTCATAACATTATACTTGCAAAATGAACACACTTGAAGCTGCCTCTTAAATTAACACAAACCCCTTTTTTGAGCCTGGACAACATATGAATATATTACAATAATCAGAACATCATGATGGGTAAAAGGAGGGCAGATACAGAAAATATAAGTGGATAAAAAGATTAACTTTTGTTAGAAATAGATCAGTAAACAAGGTCAAGAGATAATAAACTGCTACGGTAGCAACTTAAAGCAGATGGGTTAGTATTAAATATTTTTATGTTAATGCATTTAGCAGACGCTTACATCCAAAGCAATTTACAAATCAGGGGGATCAATTGAACCTCTTGATCTGCAGTATTCATCAGCACTCAAATGCTCTACACTGATCTACACACCCCAATATGTAGTATTATTTAAAAGATTTATAGAGACCAACTAACATAGATCAACTGACAAACATACATACTAACATGTAAATCTACAAACAGTGTTTTAAAAAAAGTTCTCTAGAAAATTTTATTTATCTTAAGATTTAATCTTTTATTCTTTCCAGCAGCTTGGGTTAATAATACACACTTGCAGGTGATATTAACCTTAGCACATAATATTTAACCTTAACCTAATTATTAACTAACTCCTAATGAAAATATGAAGCATGGACTGAAAAACAAGTGAATTCAAAATGGATGTCCCCACTTTGGTGAGATGTCCCCACGCTGTGATGTAAAATTCATTACGCGGTCCCCGTTAGGCGCCTAAACAAACACACACACACACACACAGTGTTTGGCTGCAGTACCGCGGAGCTCCAGCAGAGGGCAGCAGGCGGTCATTTTCTGTTTTCACCGGATTGTGTCCTCTGAAAGCAAACTTTCACTTCAACTTACACCACATAAATGATTAAATATTGCGCAGAATAAACAAAAATAAACATAAAAATTTTAAAAAATGCATAAAACACAAAAAAGTCTTTTTGAATTATTTTCTTTCATATTTTATTTTTTTTAACATTCTTTATTTAAGATTATTATGAATCCAACACACATACATAGGAATATTTATGCATGCACTTACATAAAGAAAAACAAAAACCAGGCAAACAAACAAAAAATTAAAAATAATTAAAAAAAAAATATAAAAAAAAAAAGGGGGGGTCTCAGCAAACATTTAAGTCCATTTTTGCAATTTAAATGTTTAAATGTTTAAAATTTAAATGTTAGATTAAATTTTGATCAGATGTAAAGAAAATGAGTACAATTTCCTCCATGGTGTGGAAGCTGCTGGCTGACCCAGTTTAACTACATTTTCCAGTTGATCTGTGGTGGTTCCTGCTCACCTTATTCAACATTTTCAGTCAGAACTAAACTTTTTATTTGTCACATAAACTGTCATTAAAGTATGACCTGCGGCAAAATACAAAATGATAGTTATGGATGGCTCGGAGACCCCGAAACATCCCATAGATCAGCTGCTATAGGCCCAGACTCCCATGATGCACCTCTGCTCTTGTTTCTTCCTGGTTCTGATGGATATTTCCCCTTAAACTTCTTTTTAGCTCCCCTTTAGCTTCTTTTTAGCTCCCCTTAAGCTTCTTTTTGGCTCCCCTTTTGTTCCTCTTTAGCTTCTCTTTAGCTCCCCTTTAGCTTCTTTTTAGCTTCTCTTTAGCTCCCCTTAAGCTTCTTTTTAGCTCCCTTTTAGCTTCTTTTTAGCTCCTCTTTAGCTTCTCTTTAGCTCCCCTTT
>JABUIW010040476.1:9973-21801 GCA_013363375.1 Menidia beryllina | reverse complement strand
GAATGATGTCCAAAGGTTGTAGGGGGAAGAAAAGGTTGGTCCAACACAACCCCCCCAAATATCTGGTTCTGCCTCTAATATTTTACAAAAGTGTGTATTATCATATAATGAGGCAAGTTATTTCAGATTCAGACACACTTAAATGCTTTCTTTCTAAGTTATTATTAAAGCTGTCTTGGAAAATATCTGATTGTGTACAATAGGATTTTGAGCAAAGTTTTTACCATTAAATTATACAAAACATTTCAGAAACCGTACGTATCAGATATGATACATTTGGCATTATAGGGTTAAACATAAATCCAGGCAGGCAAAACATTATGGAAGCTCCAGGAATGATGTCCAAAGGTTGTAGGGGGAAGAAAAGGCTGGTCCAACCCCCTCCAAAACCTCTGGTTCTGCCTCTAATATTTTACAAAAGCGTGTATTATCATATAATGAGGCACGTTTTTTCAGTTTCAGACACATAGAGGGGATGAGATGCTTCACTGCTTTCTTTCTGAGTAATTGGGTAAAGCTGTCTCGGAAAATAGAATAAAACGATTTTAAAAAAAAGCTTTTTGTCGTGTTGTGGCCTCTTGGCCACCTCTAAACTCGGATTAACCCTGTAATGCCAAACGTATCATATTTGATTCGTACGGTTTCTGAAATGTTTTGCGTCTGACACCTTTTTTAACAGTAAAAACTTTGCTCAAAATCCTATGTACACAATCAGATACACCTGATAACATGGGGCAGAAGACTACACAAAAAATAATCTTGACTTATCGCATAGTAATAAATTATTAATAATAAAAATGTGTTTCTGTTTTTAAATTTTTACATATTTTGTTAAAAGGGAAAATAAGGAATTCAAACCAAAGAAAATGGATCGGGCTTTAGAGGGTTAAACAACAAAATCCTGAAATTTTCTACATGTTTCACACAGACTGGGGTTTATCAGCAGCTTTGGAATTGACTTGGTTTGTTTTTTGCTGATGTTTTCTAAGCTTTTCTTGAAGCACCGATATTAAAACTGCTGCCACATGAGCTTGGTTAGGATTTATAAGTTATATCCTAACTCCGTGTTTATTTCATACAAGTAAAAACCTTCAGGCGGAAATAACAAAATAACCACAATCGGAGCATTTTTTAAAATTTATTAACACAAAAATATTCAACAACAAATAGTTAAGAAACAAGTGAAGGTGCTGGAGGGAAAAAAAAAATCAAAATAAAGTCTAAATATACACAGTTTTGCAGAGATTGTATTCTGCTTTCCAAAACAATGGAAGGACTCAGAACGCGTCTCGTTTTTCTCGTAATTTTCATTTTTCAGTCACAGACAAAATAAGGGGTTTATCATTTTGAAATACACAAATCAAACCAGGACAGAAAACAAAAAAAAAATGTGTCTGAAAATGAGGCAGAAAGCTGGATGGTGTCTGGTTTACAGACTGGAGGACGGGGTCTGGGGGGCTCCCTCGGGGCCGGGGATGAGTTTAAACATCTGGATCGGGTTTTCTGAGACCCTGAGACTGCACTGGACCTCAGATAAGTGGAGGATAATGGATGGATACGTCAATATGAAGCTGGTTTGAATCCCAGTTAGAGAATCCTGCTTTGAGTTAGCATGTTGTCCCCGTTTTAGGAGACTCCAGCTTCCTCCCGCCCCCTAAAACACGCATGTGGGGGTTTACTCATTGACTGCCAAAGACGTCTATAGACGTCTTTTATGTTTTTCAACGAGAGTGGCTGGGGGACGATCCGCTAAAGCTTGTCCCTAAATATCGGCTTCTAGACAGAGTATGTAGTAACAAATTGACCCTCTAGGTGGCAGTGCCACTTTTGATGGGAGATGAGCATAGACTGTAGGCAAATAAAAAAAAGGTAACGGTTCGCTATGAGAGAAATGGCGCCGGTGAGACGCACGTCGAGGAAGAACGGAATAAGGTAGAAACAATTTTTTTTTCCTGATGAAAGAAGAGAGTCTACTCTTTCTTTTGGTGTGTTCGGTGTTTACATAGTCATAGCACAAACTATTCTGTGGCTCTTGAAAAATCAGTCAAAATGCTCAAAAAACTCTGGCAGTATGGGACTCTCTGTTCTGAAAATGGCTGGCAGTCAATGAGTTAATAAGTTCAGAAGATGGGTGAATATATATCGGTGAGAGGGGGTGAAGGACCAGTGGAGTCGGTCAGACAGCAGCCGGCTCTTTGCTGGAGGAGATGTCCCCCTGGGTGGGCAGCAGGTTGGCCAGCTGCTGGGTCTTCAGAGCCGCCCTCTCCTTCACTCTGAGGGACACAAAAGTTACCTCAGACACACTCTTTTCACACACAGGTCAAAACTTTATCCTAAGATTTCATTAGTGAGCCAAAAAAAATGTCTTTGGACGTGAAACACGGAAGCTCGACTGTTCAAAGTGTCTTTAACCCTTTAAAGCCCGATCCAAGAATAAAACATAACAGAAATTTTCTTTTTTTGGGGTTTGAAGTCCTTATTTGGCCTTTTAACAAAATATGTAAAAAGAAAAAACAGAAATTCATTTTTCGAAATTCACTTTTTTTCGAAATTCATTTTTTCAAAAACAAATACATTTTCGATTAATACATTTTCGATAAATAATTTATTACTATGCGATAAGATAAGTCAAGATTATTTTTTGTGTAGTCTTCTGCCCCCTGTTATCAGGTGTATCTGATTGTTCACAATAGGATTTTGAGCAAAGTTTTTACCATTAAATTATGCAAAAGGTGTCAGAAGCAAAACATTTCAGAAACCGTATGAATCAAATATGATACATTTGGCATTACAGGGTTAAATGTCTGGAATCCAGATAAAACATTTGCCTTGGATCACCGATCAATGAGGAGAACATCAGCATGTGAGACAGGAAAAGTATTAGAGCTGTAAAAGTGGATTTTTTTACCTTTCTGGAAACTCGATGTCGTGGATAGTCTCGGGTAAAGGCACTCCTCTGGTCTCAGGAAGCAGAAGAACCAGCCCACCAGCCACAAACGCCAAGGAGCCTGAACAAAACGGCACATGGCATCACACAAACTACACAAAACCTCATTCAAATCAGCCAGCAAAAGCTTTATTTACTCAGTATTTGACCATTTTCAAGATCTGGACAAAATAATTTAATAGAAAGTAAATAGAGACAAACATTTTCATGTGTTTTAAGTCTTAAGCATCTAAAATACAACAATAAACTTGAAAAAAATTAACTAATTTTCAGAGAAGCATGCTTTGAATTGAAGTGTTAATGTCTATGGTTTGGTAAATTGTCATTAAAAGTGCATAAATGCAGATGTAAAAGGGATCCGAGCAGCTTTTTCTTATGTTTAATACGAATAGTGGCTCACTCAGATCAGATTTAAGTCAAATATATGACCCACCGAAAATGATGAGTGGCAGCTCCAGCCAGATGACGGCGAGCCTGTAGAGCAGGAAAGGAGCCACGATGCCCCCGACGTCACACAGAGTGGAGCACACCGACACGCCCAGGTTCCTGTGGGATCACAACCACAGCTCAAAACCAGAGTTGGCAGCTTTTCGTTTTTAAAAGGAAAAAACAGAAGCTTTATCATGTAATTCTCATCAAAAATATGAAAACAAAACTGGTTTTAGGCTAATTTGATGGACTCATTTCTTTACCTTAAGCACCAAATCAAGCTAAAACAACTATTTAAGATATATATAGCGGGAAAACGGTATACGGCAATTAAAGATATATCATTTGTAATTTTAATTCATTATGAATACAGTTTTCTTACATATAATTCTAAACCCATGAATATTATGTTGTGTTATCTAAATACAAAATCTTAACAGTTGTAAATAACAAATATCCCATCTAAATCAAATCTAAAAAATATAGTCTACCAGATTTAACATATGATCTAAATGGTAAATCCAAAACATTATATTTAAATCTAAATGAGTAAATTGTGGTAAAGCCATAAAATCTTGAGTCATTTTATCGGCACCCCACAGAAAGGAATTACATGTTTCTCTATTCTATAATTTAACATCATAACATGGAGATAAAGTATGTGCTTGTATTAATTAATTAATATTTCTGCTTATCCATCCAGAGAGTAGTGGTCATTCAGCCGTCCAAACGTAGTTTAGAGCCTCGTTGAAATGTTTTCTTTAAAAAACAGCCCTCATTTTTTGCTGAACACTTAGTCCTTGTTGAAAAAAGTCCTAATTATTTAAAAGGCGGGCACGAGGTGGGGACGTTAAAACTCCCTCGATCCCAGAACAAACTATCTAAAATCAACAATGCATTATAGATTATTATTATGTCCCTCAACCAACTGCCAATCACCCCACGAAGAGTTCAGAACAGAACAAGCTTAAAAATATATACTGTCTTCAGAACTACTGCAAATGATAAGATGAACTGACCTGTGTATATATGTTTAATATTTATACTCTTGTTTATGTTCCTATTATTTCCTACTGTGATTTTTTTTTTTATGGTTTGTTCATAATGTAATGTAATTTTTACATGTGAGGACCCCAGGAAGACTAGTGGCCATTTATTTGGCAGCTAATGAGGATCCTAATAAAACTAAACTAAAGGGGTCAGATGAGCCTTTTCCTTCAAAATCCGGACTCTTCCCCACTTCCACCACTAACTCTGACTGGGGATTTTCCTCTAGAGGACTTATTGTCATGTTGATGATAACAGTAAAATTGTGTCTACTTTGTAAGTCGTCTGGATAAAAGCGTCTGCTAAATGCAGAAACATAAACTAAAAAAAAAGGAGCCCATGAACCTGCCAAAGGAGAGGAATTTGCTTTGATTTGCTTAAAACTTTCAAAAAACTCGGTCTTTAACTCATTGGATGCCAAGACGTCTATAGACGTCTTTTATGTTTTTCAACGAGAGTGGCTGGGGACGATCTGCTAAAGCTTGTCCGTAAATATCAGGCTTCTAGACAGAGTATGTAGTAACAAATTGACCCTCTAGGTGGCAGTGCCACTTTTGATGGGAGATGAGCATAGACTGTAGGCAAATAAAAAAAACGTAACGGTCCGATATGAGAGAACATGTCGCCCGTAAGACGCAAGTCGAGGAAGAACGGAATAAGGTAGAAACAATTTTTTTTTCCTGATGAAAGAGGAGAGTCTACTCTTTCTTTTGGTGTGTTCGGTGTTTACATAGTCATAGCACAAACTATTCTGTGGCTCTTGAAAAATCAGTCAAAATGCTCAAAAAACTCTGGCAGTATGGGACTCTCTGTTCTGAAAATGGCTGCCAGTCAATGAGTTAATCAGGAATACCTGAATAACTTTAACATCCTGGGATTGTGGTCGTGTGATCGGGTCTAAAATATCGTTACACACGGTGTAGTGAGGTGTGACCCCTCCCCCCCCCCGTCTCAGTACCTGACAAACGTCGGGTAGAGCTCCGTGTTGACGAACACGACCATCTCAAAGGCCATAGTGATGCCCAGTCGCCCGACGCAGGCCACCACCGTCTTAAACCAGAACATGCCTGCAGGACACAAGCAGCGCGTTAGGCTGCAGGAGGCTGAGGATGGAGGTCCAACTCCACCCACATCCAAGTCGGCCATTTTGATTATGTCACCAATAGGAAGATTTCAGGCAAGATAATTGTAATTGCTTCATGGCAATATAGACATTAATTTAGAAATAGTTAAATTAATCTTGCAAACAGGGTCAGGGTTAGGGTTAGGTTTAGGGTCAGGTCTAGCTTTAGGATTAGGGTTAGGGTTAGGGTTAGGGTTAGGGTTAGGGTCAGGGTTAGGGTTAGGTTTAGGGTGAGGGTTGGGTTAGGGTCAGAGTCAGGGCTAAGTTTAGGATAAGGTCTAGGATTAGAGTCAGGGTTAGGGTTAGGGTGGAGGGCTAGGGTCAGGATTAGGGTTAGGTTAATGATCAGGGTTAGGTTTAGGGTCAGGGTTAGGGTTAGGATTAAGGTTGGGTTTAGGGTTATGGTGGAGGGTTAGGTTTAGGGTCAGGGTTAGGGTTAGGTTTAGGGTTAGAGTGGAGGATTAGGTTTAGGATTAGGGTCAGGTTTAGGGTCAGGGTCAGAGTCAGGGCTAGGTTTAGGATTAGGGTTAGGTTTATGGTCAGGGTTAGGTTCAGGGTCAGGGTTTGGGTCAGGGTTAGGACATCGTTTATCTTCCCATTTCGTACAGACAGTATCGTTTCGTTTCCACCTCAGAAACCTTCTAGTCACGAAACCTAATCAAAATGGCGGACTTGGATATGGGAGGAGCTGGACATCCGACCGAGGCTCCTACAGACTTCCAGCCGGATTCTGCCGGCTTTTTCCCGGGGGACACACTCTCGGGGATGAGGGTTAGGGTTAGGGTTAGGGTCAGGGTCAGGTTTAGGGTTTGGGTTAGGGTTAGGTTTAGGTTTAAGATCAGGGTTAGGGTTAGGGTCAGTGTCAGTGTCAGGGTCAGGACATCGTTTGTCTTGCCATTTCGTACATACAGTATCGTCTCGTTTCCACCTCAGAAAGCTGCTAGTCACACGACCTAATCAAAATGGCCGACTTGGCTGCCGGTTTTTCCCGGGGGACTCACTCTCGGGGATGAAGGCCGTGGCGAAGCAGGACGCTCCGGCCACGAAGTTTGCGGCGGCGAACGGGAGGCGGCGTCCGACGCGGTCGATGGTGACGAGGATGAGGAGGGCGGCGGGGAACTCCACCAGCCCCGAGATCAGGAAGTCCACGTACACGTTCCCCCCCAGGATGCCCAAACGCATGATCAGGCCCTGGTACACCACCGCACTGGTGAACCTGGAGATATAAATATAATAAATATATATATAATATAATATATAATAATATAAACCCCGTTTATATTTCATACAAGTAAAAACCCTCAGGCGGAAATGACAAAATAACCCCAATCAGAGCATTTTTTAAAACATTTTTAACATTTATTTCTTTATTTATTTATTTATTTATTTTTTAAATTAATTTAAAAAAAATATTCCACAACAAATTGTTAACTCATTGGCTGCCAAAGACGTCTATAGACGTCTTTTATGTTTTTCAACGCGAGTGGCTGGGGGACGATCTGCTAAAGCCTGTCCGTAAATATCGGCTTCTAGACAGAGTATGTAGTAACAAATTAGTAACTATTCTGTGGCTCTTGAAAAATCAGTCAAAATGCTCAAAAAACTCTGGAAGTCAATGAGTTAAGAAACAAGTCAAGGTGCTGGAGGGAAAAAACTCTGAATAAAATCTAAATATACACATTTCCAAAACAATGGAAGGACTCAGAACACGTCTCGTTGGATTTTTCATTTTCATTTTTCAGTCACAGACAAAAGAAGCCCCCCCCCCCCCCCCCCCCCGGAGGACTCACCAGTTGTAGCTCAGGATGAAGGTGTGTTTCCTCATTTTGGGAGTCCGGATCAGGTCCATGAAGGAGGCGGTGTGGGAGTCCGCCGCGTTATCGTCCGTCAGAGTCTGAAACAGAAAAACAGAAACCGGGTCAAGTCTGTGCTGGTAAGCCAAAAGCCAAAGAGCCTGAACAAAACAGCACATGGCATCACATAAAATACACAAACTTAATTCAAATCAGCCAGCAAAAACTTTATTTATTCAATATTTAACCATAATTCAATATTTAACCATTTTCAAGATCTAAACAAAATAATAATAATAAAAAGATAAAAATAATAGAAATAAAATAATAAAAAATAATAAATAATTAAATAACTAACTAACTAAATAAATAAATAAATAAAAAAATTTAAGTTCTGTTGTCAGAAACATTTGTTATAAGCATCTAAAATACTTTTTAACACTTCTGGCTGCGGAGCTTTGATGTCTGACCCGTATTTACAAGCTAATTCAACCCTGTGGTCGTTTTTGTGGGCTTCACAAGTCCTTTCCATTCAAATCAGTGAGAAAACCAGTGAGATAAACTTGAGCATCATCAGGAAAGTATTGATCCAAGAGGGAAACGACGGGCAGCACGTACAGAGAAAAAAATGGAGGTCTCAGATTTGACCCTTGGGGAACTCCGTTGGACAGAAATTCCACAGAATTTAAAACCTCGGTATGTGGAAGCGACACCATCCAAGAATGAACGATCAAGAAAAGACATCTTAACTCATTGACTGCCAGAGTTTTTTGAGCATTTTGACTGATTTTTCAAGAGCCACAGAATAGTTTGTGCTATGACTATGTAAACACCGAACACACCAAAAGAAAGAGTAGACTCTCTTCTTTCATCAGGAAAAAAAAATTGTTTCTACCTTATTCCGTTCTTCCTCGACGTGCGTCTCACCGGCACATGTTCTCTCATAGCGAACCGTTAGCTTTTTCTTATTTGCCTACAGTCTATGCTCATCTCCCATCGAAAGTGGCACTGCCACCTAGAGGATCAATTTGTTACTACATACTCTGTCTAGAAGCCTGATATTTACGGACAAGCTTCAGCAGATCGTCCCCCAGCCCATCTCGTTGAAAAATAGACGTCTTTGGCAGCCAATGAGTTAAAGAACTAACACAACTAAGACAGTTTGAAGGTGATCTGAAGCTTTTGCCACTGTTTTTAGGAAATAAACTGAACTGGAAATCATCTGTTTTTTGCTGAGTCAGCAGCTACCTCGATGTTCTTGGACAGAGTCCTGTTGTTTTCCCGGGCCATGTCCTCGGTGATCTTCACAGCTCTGGATTTCTTGTTCTGCGAGAGGAGCCACCTCGGAGACTCTGGGATGAACCTGGGAAAGCCAAAAAAAATAAAATAAATTGGGATGCTTCACACGTTTGCTTTGTGAAGCATTATGGCTGAGCTTTTTTAAATATTTTTTTAATATGTTCTTTTTAACATTGTAATCTTGGTTTTGCAAAAGCACTTGAGCTGTAACAGACATATTGCTTTTTCCTTTGTTCCTGCTTTTAACTTTGTTTTAACCTTTTTTAAAAAAATTGTTTGTTTGTTTTGTTTTTTATATGCCGTTTTATGCTGTTCTTTTTTATTTAAAATGTCTTGTCTTAATGTAAAGCACATTGAGTTGCCGCTTGGTATGAATTGCGCTATCTAAATAAAAATGCCTTGCCTGTTGATTCATGGTTGGGAGAACTAGCAAATACTCTGCATCTGGAAAGACTGAGATACTATAACGAAGATAAGGTCAATGTGTTTAAGGAAATATGGGATCCTGTCCTAAAATTCCTTCAATGAAAAAGTGTTTATGACAAACCCGTCACTGTTTAATACCCTGTATAATTGTCCTCTTTCTTTTCTTTTTTTCCTGCTTGTGGAATGGTTTGGATCAATTTGTGGGGTTTTCATCATGTTGTCTTGACTGTGTAAGTGTTATATGATGTGCCATTCTGTACGGGTAAGGGAAGGGTGGGGATTTGATCTTTTATGTTAATTTTTATATATCCATTTGGAAAATTTAATTAAAAAAAAAAAAAAAAAAAGCCTTGACATGCCTTTGCCTTGCCTTTGTGAAACTAGGGGCGATCGGATCGTCTGAGAGCTCACCAGTAGTAGGACAGGAAGAGGATGTAGGGCGCGGTGATGACCACCTGCAGCCAGCGCCAGTCCGTGATGAAGTAGGCCAGCAGAGGGAGGATGAGGATGCCAACGCTGAAGAACATCTGGTAAATCACGCCCACCGTGCGCCTGAACTCCACCCCCACGATCTCTGTGACTGAAAGAAGGAACATTTTTTACTTTTAGTCAAGATTTAGAGTAATTTAACCCTAAAAGAGCCTGTTTTATTATTCTGAAATCCACCTCCACGTTCTCTGACTAAAGGAAGGCAGATTTTGTACTTTTATAGTCAAGATTTTAGAGTAATTCAACCCAAAAAGAGCCCGTTTCATTCTTTATTTTCTAAACTGTCCCTTTCACACAGTCAAATAAGCAAAACAAGAAAATGTTTAATGTCTGAATTCCACCCCCACGATCTCTGTAACTGAAAGAAGGAACATTTTTACTTTTTATAGTCAAGATTTTAGAGTAATTCAACCCAAAAAGAGCCTGTTTCATTCTTTATTTTCTGAACTGCCCCTTCCACACAGTCAAATAAGCAAAACAAGCAAATGCTTAATGTCTGAATGTCACCAGTCAGTGGAGGAAAAAGAATATATTTCAACTTTTTAGGTGGGCGCAATTTAGAGAGATGTAAAACCAAAGAAAATGCTGAAATTTGGAGTTCAAAAAGCAGCCACTCGCCAAAAATAACCACAAAATGTAAAGGTGAGGGGGTGTACTGGTCCCTGCCAGCAGATGGCGATAATGAGCAGAAAGGGTGGCGGGGAAACCAGCTTTTTGAGGCATGTAAACACATCTCATCGGCCTCCAGTTTACAGCATTAAGCAGCAAACTGGAGCAATTCTGAGTTTGGAGGGGAAAAAACAGACTGAATTAGTCATTTTTTAAATTTAGGATGACTTATTTCTGATGAACCTGATTAAATAAACAAAAAGAGACCAAAACCAGTTAAAAAAAGGTCCTTTAAAAACCCATTTCTACATGCAAAATTACACTTATTACCTGGAATAAATATGCAGAACCCAAGTTTATGATGCTGTCTCCTTTCACATCAAATAGTTTTATTCATTCAAATACATAATTTAAGGTGTTTTTTTTAGGCTTACTCAGCACATATCCAGCCACCCAGCCTCCTTTGACTCCAAACCCATAGAGCGTCCTGAAAACCAGCAGAGACACGTAGTTGGGGGCCACGGCCACCAGGATGCCCGCGATCCCATTCAGTAAATTGGACATCAGGAAACTCATTTTCCTGCCAAACCTGAGGAAGAAGAAGATGAACAAGAAGAAGAAGAAGAAGTAGAGTTTTTGTGAGTTTTACAAACACTTTATTTACCTTAATACAGGTACTTTACACACATTGTTTAAATAAATCAATATGATAATATGTACAAAACTAAATAAAACTACCAAAAATAGCAATACATATAACATTAACAATAATAATAACAACAATAATACGAAGAAGAAAAATAAAAAGTGTCTGACGAACCCTTTATTTACAAGATACACACGATTAAATTGCATAAATAAATACACTACTGATCAACTGATTTTTTAGATTTTTAGCAAATCATTTATTACTCAATAATTTATCACTAAAAAACGGTACATAATCGATCAGAGCATACTAAAAAACGCAATAAATATTTACATTAGCAGCTTATTATATTTTAGTTCTCGGCGATCACAAACGGTGCACAATACATTATTAAAACCCCACAGTTCTAAAAAACCCTTCAGGAAACAAAACTCCAATCTCAACCTGGCCTTGATATTGACCAGTTGAGGTCCAGCCTGCATTTTGTCTCTTCGAGTTATATAAATAGCCATTTTGGCTTCAGCTATTAAATCATTTAAAATGCGGGATTTAAAACTAGTGGTTCGACTGTGATGTACACCGTTAATAAAAACTGAATTGGTAAAAACCATGCCAAAAAGGCTAAAAATGTTCACTAAAAATCTTAAAAAACTAGTTTTTTATTTATTTATTTATTATTTATGTATGTATATATATATATATATATATATATCATATGAGGAATTTTGTATATATGTACAGACATGTATATATGTATATGCCGCTGTTTTATTTATGGAGCCAGTAACAAAAATAATTTCCCTCTGGGATTATTAAAGTAATTCTGATTTCTGATAACCGTATACAGTCTGTAAAAACATGAAAAACACTCTTGGAGAACCCGGAAAATGGACACTCGTTTAAAACCCCGGGACTGATGACCGATAAAAAGAAGAAGAAGAAGAAGAAGAAGAAGAAGAAGAAGAAGAAGAAGAAGAAGAAGAAGAAGAAGAAGAAGAAGAAGAAGAAGAAGAAGAA
>JABUIW010040442.1:0-14243 GCA_013363375.1 Menidia beryllina | reverse complement strand
GTTAGGGTTAGGGTTAGGGTTAGGGTCAGCACCTGGTGGGTTAGGGTTAGGGTTAGGGTTAGGGTCAGCACCTGGTGGGTTAGGGTTAGGGTTAGGGTTAGGAGGGGCCCAGGCTCTCCACCAGGGTTAGGGTTAGGGTTAGGGTTAGGGTTAGGGGGGGCCCAGGCTCTCCACCAGGGTTAGGGTTAGGGTTAGGGTTAGGGTTAGGGTTAGGAGGGGCCCAGGCTCTCCACCAGGGTTAGGGTTAGGGTTAGGGTTAGGGTCTCTGGGGGGAGTCTCACCATCCCTGGGGATGGAGTCACATGCACAGTTAAATAGCCTAGCCTGCTAGCCTATACTCTCTTTGGTGGAAATGGTACACCATGACAATGATGGAGCAGTCCTCTTTGTAGAATGAAGGAGTTATCATATTTTAATGAGCAAAAAAAGCCAATTTAGGTTCATAATCATTTCAGTTGTACTTTTATTTAACATTACTATGTGAGTATTCAAACATCTTTTATTTGTGTTTACAATCACTTTTGGGGGAACATGTTAATGAAGGGGGGGGTCCTATTCATTGTGTCCCTCCAGGGATTTCCGGTTACTGGTTCAGTCATTCTGTTTGTGACAACACTTGCCATAGGGTCTGTGTTTGAGGCTGTTATTCACTTGAAAAAACTATGACTAAGACACGCGGAATAGATACGGCTGCTCAGTTCTATCGAAGGCCTGTTTAGCAGTGAGTAATACAATGCATCAGATTTTTCTGAAATTGTATTTAGTACTTTCCTTATATAAAAGATACAAAATGGAAGTCCTTAACCAGGTACCCTTTTTTTCATCCTCTTACAGGGAAAACCGTACTACTTTGACCGTGTGTTCCAGTCCAACACAACCCAGGTGCAATTCTACAATGCTGTGGCACAGAAAATTGTCAGAGGTAAGCACCAGAATGAAATGAAGCTGGAGTCGTGATGGCTTTCGTATGAATTCCTACTAATCTACGGCCTGACCTTTGCGATGGACGTGCTCTTTCTTTGTCTTCATTTCAGATGTCCTGGAGGGATACAATGGAACAATATTTGCTTATGGACAGACATCGTCTGGCAAAACACATACAATGGAGGTAATTTAGGCATCAAGGCATTGGCCTTGGCCTGGTTGTACTTGATATTAACACTGCAAACATTGACTAAAAAGCCATTGCTTCTTTTTCATGCACTTATCCTTTTTACCCAAAGGGGAAGCTTCATGACCAAGAAATGATGGGAATCATTCCTAGAATTGTACAAGACATCTTCAATTACATTTATTCCATGGATGAAAACCTGGAGTTTCACATAAAAGTATGCTATCAGGGGCCTCACTGTGCTGCTCAGACACCACATTTGTTGAAGTCTCACTGAGGTTTTGCCTTGCAGGTTTCATATTTTGAAATCTACTTGGACAAAATTAGGGACTTATTGGATGGTATGCATCAGGTTTTCGTGCTCTGTGCTCTTACTATTCCCATACATTTATGGTGATGGCACTTTAAAGGCAGACATGCATGTATTGTTCCTTGTACAGTGTCTAAGACCAACCTTTCGGTACATGAAGACAAGAACAGGGTGCCCTATGTCAAGGTGAGATGTTATTTCATCCTAACATGGTTTGCATAGTTTTAGCTGAAGTCACGTTAACATAACAAGTCTCCCTTTAGCATTATTCTAGCGGAATAAGTCTTTTTCCTCTACTAATAATGGTTTCTTTGTAAAGACACCCTGCTGAAGTGATCGTGAACACAGCATTTACTTGGAATGTGAATGTGTCCCCAGGGCTGTACTGAGCGGTTTGTGTGCAGTCCTGAGGAAGTCATGGACACCATAGATGAAGGCAAAAACAACAGACATGTGGCTGTCACAAGTGAGTTTGTACACTGAGTGCTTTCAGTGCTGATTCCTCTCATGGTTCGACCTCACTGAGTCTGCTGACTGCCACCACACTCCCCTGTGCCCAGATGCTGTCTTTACTCAGCCCATTGGCGAAGAAGATTCCATTAGTATCTACAGTCACGACTTCTCGAATAAAAATGTCCCTAAGAAGATTTAATAAAATATCAAATCAAACAAATGTTTTTAACAATAAATTGCCAAGAGGTTTGGTGCACTCCCACCATGATAGTGATTCCTATATTAAGGTTGCTTGTTTTTGTCTTTTTTATGTGTATCTCAGATATGAATGAGCACAGTTCCAGAAGTCACAGCATCTTTCTCATCAACATTAAGCAGGAAAACTCTCAAACGGAACAAAAGCTCACTGGCAAGCTCTACCTCGTTGATCTGGCTGGAAGTGAAAAAGTACAACTTCACCTGTCTCTGTCTCCCACTCCTCTTTTCTACCTGTGTCTCTCTGCGTAAAGGCATGTCTTTACAGACTTTAGAAGCATCTTCTTCTGAATCCAGACTTCCTACACCAGAAGCATTGTGGGGGTTTTTTTCTTGGGTAGAAGTCAGATAAGGCGTTGCTTTAAACCTTGACTGACTGGATGCACAAAGGTCTTCCCCTCTGGTGTCCTTCTCTTGTTGTTAGGCATTGTGTCTTTCTGATTAAACAGTTTTCATACATATCATTAATAAGCCTGATATTCTTATATTGCTTTTGATACTGATAAGAATAAAAAGATGATTCACTTGGCATCTTAATGTAACTGGTATAATGTTTTTGCCTCCTCGTGCTTATTCCATTCCTGGTTTGACGGTTCATAATCAGTTACTGATGATGTAACATGAGGGTGATGAAGTACATGAAATTAGATTGATAAAATAAATGGAACTCTGCCTCTACCTAATGGCAAAACTTGTGTTTCTGTGTTTCATAGGTAGGCAAAACTGGTGCAGAGGGCACAGTGCTGGATGAAGCTAAGATGATAAACAAGTCCCTGTCTTCTCTGGGAAACGTCATCTCAGCTTTGGCAGAGGGTTCGGTGAGAGACCTGCCAAACATGGAGATATATAGGGATTACATCAACAGCCCAATAAACATGGAAAACACAATCTGTGCTTTTTATGAATGACACGACAACAGAAAATGTTAGGATTTAATAATAGTAAATAGGATTGAATAAATCATTCCCCACAATGTGTTGACCAAAGACAGTAAGAGACGTTGCAGTCCATTGGACCCACTCACAGGTGAAATAAGCCATCGGGTGGTCCAAAGCAAAAGTCTTTGTGGTTTTTAATACCCAATAATTAGAGCCAGTATTGCTCCTGGAGCTGCAGAAGGAAAATAGAACTCATCTGAGCATTTCCTTATCAGAGCAGACATCGTTCTCAGGTCTTCAGAAGCCACAGAGCCATATGGGGGCTGGGGGTTGTTGTTGGATGGTGAGGGAATCCCTGGTACTTTCATGACTTCATGACATGTGCTCAGGACTAACATGACAAGTGATGTTCTGTCAGTAACACCTGACTAAAACTAGTTTTAGACAATAAGGCAGAGGTTAGAGGGTGAAACTGGTTACGGCTCAGTAACCCTTTAATTTGGCCGTCAGTAAATCAGAGCTAATTTTGTCATTCTCATATAGTTAATTTTACAACCATTAATGTTGAAGTTTAGCTTTCATGTTGATGTTACTTTGAAATTGACCATCCACATGATTTTACAGGTTTTGCATTTGGCCATCAGATTTGTGAGTTTGTTTGAACACACTTTTTTGTTCCACTCTCTGGCCCATGAGATTAGAGACTATGAGACTTGCTGTTGCCCATCCTTGCTCTTGGGATGGAAGGATATATTCTTACTTAAAGGATATCTCCAATGAGATGCGTTTTCATTAAGTAATTGTACTCTTTTTTTAAACTGCCATTGAGGCAGCTACATCACTGGCATTGGTCACAAGTGATGACATCATGTACACAGCAAAACAGAGAATGAGGCTGTCAGTATGCAGGATAATGGCCAATGTGAGACTGTCACTGTCACATGGCTGGAGACATGAGTTATGTGTTCCGCCACAGAATTGCAGAATGCTGGACGTTCAGATAGTTGTTGAGGAGACGTTGAGGTGCCATGATGGGTCCCTCTGCATTCGTAAAATTAGGCCTCGCAGCCAGTAATTGGACTGCACCTAAACAATTCAGCTGTACATCTGACACAAGATGATAGTGTATGTATTTCTATTTTATTCTGTAATTCCAACTGGTATTTAATGTAAATGTCCCTTTTAAGTGACTTGTAGAACTTACGTTGATGTCATAAAACAAGCAGTGAACATCAGTTGTAAAAGATCAGCTAACACTCCACTCTAGTCGATAACCTATTACATGTGTGGTGTGATCAAGAATTTAAACACATGTTGCTTTTCAATAGGCGACTCTGAGAATTTCTGGTCCTTGTCTTCTGTCAGAGCTATGTTCCATACCGAGACAGTAAGATGACCAGGATCTTGCAGGACTCCCTGGGAGGAAACTGTCGAACAACCATGGTCATCTGCTGCTCACCTTCTTCTTTCAATGATGCAGAGACCAGGTCCACACTGTTGTTTGGACAGAGGTATTCAGACACAAAAACTCTCGACCACTCACTGGCTGGATAGGGTGTTTAGACAGCTTCATGGTCTTGAAGAAGTCTATGGTCCTACTCTGAAATGATTATTTGCTTCTTGGAGCCACATTATCACCTTGTTTGGTCTGTCTGTCACAGTGTAAAAGACATTTGATGAAGGGCAACAAATGTCAGGTGGTTGTTCAGTAGCCTTAGACTGGCTGCTACTTCAAACAGTTGTTTGAACAATCAAATCAGCTTGCCTCCATTTCCTTACTTCTGTCTCACCAGGGCAAAGACCATCAAGAACACAGTGACTCTGAATGTTGAACTGACTGCAGAGCAGTGGAAGAAGAAGTGGGAGAAAGAGAAGGAAAAAAATAAGACTCTGAAAAACACTGTCACATGGCTGGAGAATGAGCTGAACCGCTGGAGGAGCGGTGAGGAGCAGGACCTCCAACACAGCGGCTGACACGTTTCTATGCACATGTGCTGTACCCTGACTCTCTGTGGGGCTCATTAGAAGACATGCTGATTTGAAGTTTTAAAAAAGGGTTTTGTGGGTAAAAGGGGTTTCTGTTGTACAGCGTATTGCACGTCTGCGTCAGCAGGCGTTCACATGGTTCTGTTATGGTTTTGTTCCAGGCTCGGATGGTACAGCCATTAGAAAATCTCCCATTCAATTATGGACAAAAGCGTCCTTGACTTGTACACCTCACATTGCCCATCTGTTGACCCCTACAGGAGAGAGTGTGCCAGTGGAGGAGCAGTTTGACAAAGAAAAGGCCAAAGCAGAGGTGCAGGCGCTGGACAGTGCTCTGAACAATGATAAGGCAGCATCCAAGCAGGTCCCCAACACTCTCGCTGCAGTCAAACTCACCGATACAGAGAAAGAGAAGTATGAGGGAGAAATGGCTAAGCTCTACAAAGAGCTTGATGACAAGGTAAGGGCATAGTACATTAGCATTCCAAACCTTAGAACATGGATACTAGTCTGCTGCAACCAGTGCTCAGTGGGTTGGGGGCGGGCGGTGTGAAAGAAAATATGGCATTCAAACTAAACGAAACTTAAGATGCAGCCAGAGAAGCAGATCTAACAGCAGAGTGTTCTTTCTGATCAAGAAAACCTGGAACTAAAGCCAGTAGTAAAATGATTCTCCCAGTCCCATGTCGAGTGTCCTTAGACAGCAGATGGTTTGTGATTAGGTTTCTCTCTTCTTTTGTAACTCCCTGCAGGATGAGGAGATCAACCAGCAATCGCAGCAGGTGGAGAAGCTGAAGCAGGAGATGTTGGACCTGGAAGAGGTGAACCCCCGTCCCCACCCCGTCCACAAAGCCAGTGTGGCACCCGACAGCAGTCATTCCCTAAACATGATGTCAAATTTACCATTCTGTCCAAATGGATTACGTAGATCCTGTCACATATGTCCTTTAATGTCTTTCCATACTTGACAGCAATTAAACATTTTCCCTTAGCTTTTAAGTTCCTCTCGTCATGACCACGACACCCTTCAGACTGAGCTGAACAGACTTCTGGCTGAGAATGAGGCATCCAAGGAAGAAGTGAAGGAGGTGCTGCAGGCGCTGGAGGAGCTGGCTGTTAACTACGACCAGAAGAGTCAGGAAGTCGAGGACAAAACAAAGGAGTTTGAGGCTCTCAGTGAGGAGCTGAACCAGAAGTCTGTAAGATGGATTAAGTTTAAAATGCTCAGATTCTGCCCAATGTGTGCACGCTTAGTTACTGCCTAACGAGTGCTATCATACACAATCAGAGCTCCTTGGCCTCCATCGACTCTGAGCTTCAAAAACTGAAGGAGATGACCAACCACCAGAAAAAGAGGGTCACTGAAATGATGTCGTCCTTGCTGAAAGACTTGGCTGAGATTGGTATTGCCGTGGGAAGCAATGATGTCAAGGTACCATTTCAAACTAAAAATGCTAATTTTGTGTCATCTTGTTAATCGGACCAGCTGACGGGTGGGACTAGGCAAACGTGGCTACATGAACAAAGAAACAATCGTCTTCCAACTGTGCCAAAAGTCTCATTGTTGCACTAAACAAAAACACTAAGACACCGAAGGCAGTTGATTTGTGTTGCTCTTTTTTACATAAAAGAACAGTCAGTCATGCTATGGCCTGCCTTCCCATGGTCCCTGGCTGCTGGTAATATGGGAATTGATAGATAGAAGTTTTTGTGTAGAATTTGACCGTGTAGTCATTGTTTAATGACATACTAGTGATATGAATATTTACAGTTATTGTGGCAATGACACATCATAACATATGTAACATGATGCCTTCATATGTTCTGCCTCACTTACCTTTAGCTTTCCTCAGCTGCTGTGGTGCTGTGCTCACACTATAGACTGCAGCCACTGCCATTGTAGTTGTTCAAATCACTGGAATGGACCCATCACAGTGCTAGTTCTTCCCAGCCTGCAGTAGGAGCAGACAGACTCAAGTTACGTTCCCCTTCCCCTTAAGAAAAAAGTGATTAAAGGGAGTCAAAAGTTGCAACTAAAGTGTGTCCACACATATGGATGTAGTACATGTGTGTATTCAGAGGGAAAGAGCCATTGTAGCATGTGTTAAAAGGTCAACATTCTGGGAAGAGAATGTGAGCTCACTTACCTTCTTTTCTGCTGGAAGCTCAAACTATGTTTTGCAGTATTAAAAGCAAAGTGCATGACTTTTTGTGTCATGACCAGACCCGGTAATCACTCATGCCAGGAGAGAGCTGTCCTGTCCCAGCAGCAGGTCTAAGGCTGCCTGCACGGAGCAAAGCTTTTGGCCATGAAGGTGTAACACAAAGGGCTATTTCTATCACAGAACACTGTCTTACGGAGAAACCGACATGGCGCACGGTAGCTTGATCATTTTAATACTACATGTACACATTTTTGTAGTTTTTGAGAAACAGCCTGACTCTCAAAAGCTTTCTGGAATAACAACCTTAAAATGTGAGATATCCGTCCACTTATCCCTCCATTTATCCAACCATCCATCCTAACAAGTATTTTCCTCCAAATCTCAGCAACATGAGAGCAGTGGTCTCATTGATGAAGAGTTCACTGTGGCCCGACTCTACATCAGTAAGATGAAGTCTGAGGTGAAGACCATGGTGAAGCGCAGCAAACAGCTAGAGAGCACTCAGGCTGAGAGCACCCAGAAACTGGATGAGACTGAGCGGGAACTGACAGCCTGCCAGCTCCGCATCTCCCAGGTAACTCCTGCAGAGGAAACGCAGCCCCATTCCACATCAGGGCTCAGCCATATTCTGGATGTAGTCAGGACAGTTTTCTAGGAAACTAAATTGAATCATGTTGAATGAACAAGGGAGTGGCATGCTGGTGGGGTGGCAGTTGATATTGTTGCCACGCAGCAGGAAGGTTCCCGGGTCGAATCCCTGTGTCAGCATGGGTTTTCTCTAGGTACTCCTACTTCCTTCCACCGTCCACCAAAAAAAGCTTATCTGAACTCTCTAAATTGGCCCTGGGATTGAATGAGTGTGTATGGTCCCGATGGACTGGTGACCTGTCCATCTGTTACCCAGTGTCAGAGGGGACGGGCCCCAGAGACCCTACAGGAAATAAGATAATCTATGAATTAACAAGTATTGAGGTGATTGTTGCTTCTACTCCCGATGGCTGCTGGCTCAACCCAAACCCCATATCCCAGCCCCCCTGCAGTTCCTTTTTGAGTGTGTCTCTTACCTGCTCTCTGCTGTTGTGTGTCCAGCATGAAGCTAAAATCAAGTCCCTGACAGAGTCCCTGCAGAATGTGGAGCAAAAGAAAAGACAATTGGAGGAAAGTGTTGACTCTTTAAATGAAGAAATGGTGAGGATCAAAGCACAGGGTGAGTATAAAACAAACAATGAAAAAACACATTTATACATTTCTTGACTGTCACTATACACAGATATCCTTTGTCTATCTTAAGCCTTTCTGGCTTGAAAAAACAGAAACGCATTATTTACACACTAGCAGCATTATTTCTTTTGCTGCTTTTCACGGTACCTTGAAATCTTGAGCTGTGACAGATATTATTGGACTTGTCCGTGAAAAATAAATTAAATAAAACTGAGAAGGGGATGAATGTGTGGTCATTTTCGTGACTTGTGCACACAATGATCCCTGAGGAACAACAGGATCTGAGAGTAGGAGAGCCCTGAGCACAGTTTACACTGTACAGGTTGTAGTTCCTTCAAACTAACAAATATGCTGTAGTTCAGAGTGAGTGGTTGTGCTAGAACTTACTAATTGTGTGACACTGCACTGATCAGCCTACTATTGCACAACCTCAGTGTGGTATCTTTCATACATACATGCATGCCCGAGATATTAAATGCTTTATGTCCCCATTTGTCTTGTATTGTCTCTATTTCACCTGTCAGTACTCGGGTGAAAAGAATAGGCAGTCGTTTTGGGCTGGTGTTGTAGTCCCATCTAGCCCTGGACTCCATTGTCCGTGTTGATGTGGAGTCTGGCAGGGAAGAAGATGCCAAAGCAGACAGTTGGTCCTTTGTGGAGCATCATTTTGTGAAAGCAGCCCTGGCTTTGAAGACGCTGCTTGTGTAGTCCAGGAACAAGGCCATTTGAGTTTAGCTCCCCTCAAAACGTCCATAGTCTTTTCCTTGCAGTGTGTGTGCAGTGACTGATAGATTTTCACAAAAATCTGCAGTAGCTTCCCTCTCTCACTCAGTCCCTCTTAGATCCAGCTTTTGATTAAATGGAGATGTGCCAGTAGCTGTTTTTAAGTATTTGTTTGAATATGAAAGTGAAAACCAACTGGAGAAATAACTTTTGTTATTTTCATAACGAATTGTTGATGTTTCTGTTTTTTTAAATATACTTTGGAAAAATAAGTATTCAGCTATACTTAATACAATGCATGTATCATACATTGTCTTAAAAGAGATATTTTAGAAAATGGGATTTCTTTGTTTGTTCGGCACTCAGCAAAATCTATTATTTTGTCTTCCTTCAGAGAAAGTTAAAACCATGGAGAAAGACAATGAGATCCAGTCAGCTAATGAAGTCAAGGTACTGTGGCACTAACGTGAGTCAGCTTTCTGCCAGTGGGTCCATTACAACATGTAGGTGTGTGTTTGTGTGTTCAGGAGGCTGTGGAGAAGCAGATCCAGTCTCACAGAGAAGTCCATCAGAAGCAGATCAGCAATCTGAGGGACGAACTCGACAACAAGGAGAAGATCATCACAGAGCTGCAGGAGTGAGCTGCCACATCACCAGTTCCGTCATTCTTTTGTTCAAGTATACAACCCTGTTCTCCTTCTGTCACTGATTTCCATGCAGTTTGAACCAGAAGATCGTCCTTGAGCAGGAAACACTGAAGGTGGAGCATGAGAAGCTGAAGACGGTCGACCAGGAGAAGAGTCGGCAGCTGCAGGAGCTCACGTAAAGCCTCACGCTCAGGCATTAGGAGATCTTTTGGTCATTGCCGGTGATGCCGGCTCATATTAACGACTGCTTGGGTTTCTCCAGGGTGCTCCAGGACAGACGAGAGCAGGCCAGGCAGGACCTGAAGGGGCTGGAGGAGACTGTGGTTAGTTATTTACACAAGTGTTTCATCACCCCTCTGCCAAAGAAGAACTTCATCCAGAACAATCCCACCCTTTGACATATACCTAATTGTAGTATTATCTAGCCTTGAAAAACTCTCTTCATGGCAGAAGAGATTCCCTCTTCCACTGTTAAGGTAAAGGAATTTATTTGGGAAAAAATAGTCGTAATCAGAGATATATATGAGCATGCACTATAACTTTGAACTTCCTTATCTTAAGTAAGACGACAGGAATGGAGAATCGGTAAAGTGGGTGATGTTGAGAGATAAAGTCTTCTTCTCCAGAAGCTGCACCCCTCTGGAGCTGCAAAGCAAACCCTTTCAGAAGTTATAACCTTAAATAAGGACAATGGATTCTGCTTGAGATGTTTCTCTTTAACACTTTCAAAAACACATGTTTAACTTTGGAGTGAAACCAAGCCAGATTTGACTGTGCAAAGTAGCAAATGTCTCCCTCAATGATGTCCTACTCTCTGTACCCACCAGCCTGTTGGGAGGTCTTCTGTGATCATTGTAGTCACTGCAGACATAGAACGAATGTTTCACAGTTTCATTGTGAGGTGGCGTCTTTCTTCAGTTCCTATCAGACGATCCTGCACAGAACGTGCTTCACATGTCAATTCTTTGCCTGCACAAAGTGGAATCTAACATTTCAGAGGTTCTTGATGCAATTCCTCCAGGTGACCTCGTCAAGGGTCTCAACAAAGTAAGCTAGGATGCTGACGCGACACCAACAACTAAAGAAAGATGCTTTCAAATTCAGGCCTCTGGGGCACATCAGCACTTCATAAGGAGAGCTGTTATCTACAATCAATGGGCTTTTTATTCCCGTGAGTTTTACTGCACCAGTGACAATCCAGGGGGAAGTGACTTTGACGGAGCTTTCTAACTTTAGACTTTAGAAAAGGGACTGTGCTCCACCTAGAGTCTGGGAGTCTGAGAAGAATGCATGGGGGAAGTCTTCTGATGATTTCAAGTATCTAAAGATATTAGGACCTTATGTGGCTGCCATCATTTCAACAGCAACAAACAAAGAGCCTCCACCAGGGCTATGGCAGCAGTTTGATTAAAGAACATTTATGTTGGGATCATGTGCTCTCTTATTTTCAGTGATGACGTATATTCCACAAATAAAACCCCAAATCACAGTCTGCCTTAATGGCTGTACAACAGCTCCTGCTTTGATGTTCATCTCGGATGTTTCCCACTCTGACGGGGCCTGTAGACTCAGCTGCTGGTATCCGACAAGAATCAGAAGATGTCTCCATACACAACTTCCTAATTGTTTCCATTCAGGGTAAACTATGTGGGCCGCCCCATTGGCAAACAGTTTTGGGTTACTGGATCGAGTTAGCAGATTGAATGCAACAGATCCCTTATTCACACACCCCTCCAAAATGTGGGGTTGCTGATGGATTAAAGTGAGTGATATTGTAAATTTGCTGCTTTGCTAACTGCATGCAATGAACCTTCACAGAGCTGTTGAGAAGAAGTCAGCATCAGGGGATGTAAGCAGGTCTGTATGGGTAGCTCTGGTGGTAAGGCATGTGAATATGACACCCCATCTCTCTTCTTCTTCCTACTTTGGCCAGTAGTGGACCAAAGCAATCTACACAAGTAGAGCAGGAGGCCGGCATGAAAGGCCTAAGCAGGGCAACTGGAAGGTCAGCCATTTGCTGTGTGACAGGGCTAGATTTCCACGGTGACATTAAGCTCAGGTCTGTGGATCCACGCAGTGCAATGAAGTTCAGCAAATACTCCTCTGGTACCAGGATGACATAAAGTTTGTCATGCGGTGCTCCTAACAAGTCCTACCACTGGATGATGCTAGTGCTTCTTTTTTCCATTTCTGGCCTTTTCAACTTTACCTTTCTGGGGTGTTTTCTTGTTTTGTTGCAGGCCCGAGAGCTGCAGACCCTTCACAACCTGAGGAGGCTTTTTGTTCAAGATTTGTCTACAAGAGTAAAAAGGGTAGTGCTAATTTTTCTGTTTGATTCCCTGTTGGCACAATTCACATTTTATGATAAAACACTGATTTTCTCCTGGAGGCTCCCAAGCTGAATGGTCAGAGTAATCAGCTTAGCATAGTACTTTTGTGTAGGACTTAAATTAGCTCTGTGCTCCAACCACAGTCTGTACCTGGAAAGAGACAAACATTTCTATATTTTGTTCGTGATTAAATTTTAATGAATCTTGGGAGCACAACAGACAGTCTGTGATAAGTAGGCCATCCGATTCTTCCAAAGGAGCAGATTTAAATGTGACACCCGAGGCCTCAGCATGGTGCTCATCCCAGTTCTCAGCATAGGGCTCAGTGAGGGCATACCTGGCTTATGAATTCAGAAGCTTCTACTCATCACCTTGTTCAGGCACAAATGGGATGCCTTGCATTAGGACATTTTGGTTCGCACAATTATGGTAACATGAAAAAGTAGACAAAACAATTTTAGCTGTGTGCTGTGAAGCTATAAGTGAAAGTTGAATCAATTAAGTGTGAAGAAACCAGTTTACAGATGGAGCGCTCTGCTTTGCCTGAACAGAATGTTCAGGACACAGATGAAAGAGAGGGCAGCACTGCTCAGAAACAGAAGATCTGCTTCTTGGAAAGCAATCTGGAACAGCTAACCAAAGTTCACAAGCAGGTAAAACTGTAGATGCAAGTCTCCATCCAACAAGGTCTTCATCCCCCAAAGACTAGGGTTAGTGCCACTTGGCAAAAGTTCTACATGAAGTCTCCCTCTTTGTGCCATTTGTTTAACTTTCTGAAGCTGGTGCGTGACAATGCTGACCTTCGCTGTGAGATCCCAAAGCTGGAGAAGCGCTTACGGGCCATGGCTGAGCGAGTCAAAGCCCTCGAAGCTGCCTTAAAGGAGGCCAAAGATAATGCAGCCCGCGACCGCAAGCACTACGAGCAGGAGATGGAACGCATTAAGGATGCTGTGAAGCCTAAAAACATGGGCAGAAGGCCTTCTGCTCAGATAGGTGGGTCAGAGTAAAAACTGTACATCCCGTCTTTTGACTGATCAGCACTGGCTTTCAGCATTTAATGTGCCGATTAATCATGTCTGAGATTTAGAAATCATTCTCTGTATATTGACATTGTAAACTGTTTCCCAGCTCCTTTTAAAGAGGTCATTAGTAATTAAGTAGTGGTAATTAGCTTAGCTTGTCATAAATGGAGACAGAGGTTTGGCTTTGGCCACCAACAGAAAAACAGCGTCTTTTTACTTCTGCTTACTTCATGCAGAAAGTTGAGACATAATGCATAGGAAAGACAATGGATAAATGGCTGGATTTTGCTCTGTTCTAAACCCAGAAGTACACTGATACTGATTCAAAAGGGCAGCATTAACCTGAGGAGCTCTGAGGACTGGACCGCAGAACTGATCCTCTAACAGTTTTTAGACTTTTCCACTTTGCTCATGGACAGATGTTAGCAGGTGCTTGTGTGTTTTGGTCAGTATCTAATGGGCTTCATTACCCCACTCTGCCTGTCTTCCTCACCCAGCCAAACCCATCCGACCAGGCCAGCTGCCAGGTTCCTCTCCTCTGATCAGCATCAACAGGTCCAACCTCAAACAGAGCAACCACTCGGCCGGCGTTAGAGGGGGCAACGACAGGTGAGAGCCCTCACAGCCGAGCACTGCTCTGCTCAGTCAACGTTTGGGCAGTTCCAATGTCTCCTGAGTCCTCCTTTCTCTGCTCTCACCTGCAGCAGCTGAGGAAGCGCTCCCACATCCCACCAGCAGCAGCACAGCAGCTCTCCTCAACTCTGAAAGGTTGCCCACGTGCTGCGGGATCAGGAACACCTCTATTCCCATCTGTCACTGCGCCCTTAGCTGTGGAGATAAATGACTTTCCAAACGACATGCATGTAGAACATGACATGAATGAATCATCCCTAAGCTTTGCTTTTCTACACAGGATGTGTTTCACTAGTCTCATCAGAAACAGGGCAGCACTGCGCTGTGCTGTTCGCTGTGTGTATCTGTCCAGACCTCTTCTGTCATTAGAGAGCTGCTGTAGCTCTGGCTTTCTTCTCTTTTCTAACACCAGCTAGGGAACTCAGTGGTGCTGGAATGTAAGGCTGAAGCTCCCCTGCTGGGGCTGCCGGTCCCCCTGACCTCTGCAGACACACAGCGGACATTAAACC
>JABUIW010040429.1:0-12718 GCA_013363375.1 Menidia beryllina | reverse complement strand
GGATTTGAAAAGACGTCTATAGACGTCTTTGGCAGCGAATGAGTTAAGAGCTGCCTCTAAGTGTGGTCCATTGGTGGTCCAACTGGTCCATTGGTGGTCCAAAGTATTTATCTTTGTTTCCATCTTTCCTTAATTGTGGGATTTTTGTTTTCCGAGCATGAGCTAGTAAAAAAACGCAGACAAAGGGCCTGTAGGAGGATTTTTTGGGGGACAATTTAACCAGAGCCGTGTAATCAGAGGTGATGACCCCCGTCCCGTCAGGGCAGCCGTCAGCCCCAGCAGGGTTTAGGAGAGCAGATCAGTTCGGTTTTCTCTGGGCTTTTATTCTGTGAGATGTCGGCAGTTAGACCGGCATTTGTCTTACATTGTGGAGTAAAAACTCATTAAATAGTCAAGAGTTTTTGTAAAGCCAACCGTCACTTGGCGTGTTTATGAAACAGTGATTTTTTTTAATGGAATTTTGGCAAAAAACTCCAGGCGTTTGCGTCTGGCAGAGAGGTCAGGGAGTTGATAAGGACAGCAAAAGAAACAAAAAAAAACAACAACATGAAGTTAAACTCAAAAATCAAATCCTCCTGTAGGTGTCTCCCTTCATGTGTGACATTTGGCACAATTTAAGTGTGTATGTGGAGGATGAGAAAAGGATGGGGGCTCAGCCAAGGCCGCGGCAGCCCAGCGGAGCTAGTTGGAGTCCATTTCTTTTTTATTATTCCAGACGATTAATTTTGAAGCTTTTGTAAAAAACAAAAAAAATAAAAAATAAAAATCCCGGTTCTCCACAAAATACAACCGCCGCAGTTTTTTTGTATCTGCCATCCCAGTGATTGTTTATCGTTAAACGATTGACGCTAAAATGGGACTGTTTCAAAGCGGTGAGCACTAAACCCTGCTTCATCCCCGTCCACCATTTCTAGGGGGAGAAGGGGGGGGTTTGGCGTGTGCAGTAACGCTTTCCGCTTGCAGGTGGTGCTGTTGTTGTACATGTTAGACGTGTGCCCTGACTCCCTGGGTTACGGCGACACACCCACAGAGCCGCGCCAGACCAGGGGGAGGCAGAAATCTGCACGGCCATGCCGCCATCCCCTCGACCGGAGGGACGACCACGAGCCTGGCCGCTGCTCCTCTTACCCAGTTTGAGCGCTCCGGCCAGTCCCCTGATGACGGTGACCGGGTTGGCGGCGTTGGTGCAGAACTGATGGAGGGGAGGGAAGAAAGCATCCCTTTTGTTTTCGAGCTGTGAGCCAGAGAGGAAACAGAGGGGTTATTTTTTTGTCAGGGAAAGCTGGTGGGTCAAGAAAGCGTTTGTTTAACAACTTGTGGTGCCACACACACACACACACACGCACGCACGCACGCACGCACACACGCACACGCGCGCGCGTCCTCTGCAGTGTGACTGTACGCACATAAATACTGGGCGTCGGGGGGTTGAGCTTGTCCTTTGGCAGTGCAGGAGAGGGAGGACCGGGGGGCCGCGGCGGGGGGCATCTGTCCAGGAGGATGCTGCTGGTCGACAGGCCGTTCTTCCCCAGGTTCCTGCGGCCAGAAAGATTAGTATGAAAACATATATACAGTAAAGGAAGAACTCAAACATGAACACTAAACAACTTGAGCAGACGCCCTCCGTCTTCTAAATGATGCTAACAGTGCTCTGCAGCCAGGAAGCTGAAACGGACGGGACGTCGGACTGGTGATTCTGCTCCCGGATGAAACTGGACAAAGCCACCGGGGGTGCGGGGTGAATTTCAAAGACATAAATGTCAGGCTCAGAGATAAAACGCCTCTGCTGAAGGCCATTGCACGCCCCCTAAACACGCCACAATTCCATGCTTCAAAATGAGAGCCTGAGCTTGGCTTGGGAATCGATCGGGAAGGCTAGCGCGAAACGTCTTTTGGACGCAGATTAGCACGCGACAGGCTTCAAAAATAAGACACAGCCCACTGAATGCGTCGGGCCCTGCATTAACTGACGCTGCACTCGTCACTCGGAGCTTCTGCAGTGTTCCATTTCTCAAAGAGAGAGAGAGAGAGCGCTCCATTTTAAGCCCTGCACGGCGGCACAGCTCCGACACCATCCGGCCCGTCCTTGCCCGGAGCGATTAGAGCCAAGTGGCAGATAGCTCTCCTGCTCAGAGCCCTTTTAAATTTAACTGCGAGTCTTCGGGCCGGCGCTCTGCCGTTTTCAGCTCTTCCCCGAGGCTCGCAGCAGAGTTTCAAAACGTCGCTTGGTCAGCAGACAGTGGATGAGCATCATCACCCCAAAAAAAACAACAACATCCATTTACATCTGAATCGCAACATAAAAATGATCCCTCAACGTCTTTGTGCTGGGAACGCCATGCTGTTTGATGCTCGACAGTGGATACAGAGCGGGCTGCCGACTTGGACCGCCATCGCTTGCACAGTCGGGATGCGTGACTTTTAACAGCAGACGTGAACTGGATCGGCCAAAGCGTGTGCTAACCTCGGCTCAAATCGAGCACAGCCACAACAAACAGGGAGCTGACTTTGTGGCGCTTGGTGAAAGGGCTCCGTCCTGTCCCGTATCTGACGACTATATTTGGAAAAAACTGAAGCTTTTAAACACTTTTCCCAACTGACGCATTAAAACTCTGAAATAGGCTTGTCCCGATCCGATATTTGGCCGCCGATATTTGCAAAAAAATGCGTATTGGCCGGCATGAAATTGCCGATCCAGACTCCGGATCCAGTTTTAAGAAAAAAAAAAGTGTCATCCATTGTGTACTATTCAAACTCACCTAATTCAGCTGGCTAGTTGTTATAAGAGTAAATCCCTCTTCAACAAGTAAGCAGGCTAAATAACTTTAAACTTTAATACATGCTCTGATAGGCCGGTATGGGTCGGTTTCGGTATCTGAGTGGAAGTGAAAAAAGCTGAATCGGGACATCCCTTCCCTGAAACCTCTCTGTCCACAATGAAAAGTAAGCTTGCAGCCTGAAACATATTCCCAACACTCTTCCTCCTGCTTTAGTCCGATTGCTCACGGTCAGTGTGGCCCGGACCCAAACCAGGAGCAGGAGCTTCTTCTTCTGTGATTTATCTGTGCGGAATATGCTGCTAGATGCTCAGTGATGCGTTCAGGACGCGGCTCACCTGCAGGCTTTGAGAACGTCGCCGGAGCTGGGGTAGATGGAGACCGAGGACCAGGGCGTCAGGGCGGCGGGGCCCGCGTGTTTGCGGGGCCCCCCGGGAGGCTCCGCCTTCAGAGGGCTGGGCGAGTCCCCGGGCCCCTTCCCGTTGAGGGCGGGGCCCTGGCTGTTGGAGTGGGAGGGGCTGTTAAGGCAGGAGAGGCTGTTGGCGGCGTGAGGCTCCGCCGGGCGCGGGGAGGGCGTGGCGTGGGCCGAGAGCGGCGAGGACGCCGCCGAGTGCTCCGAGGGCGGCTTCGGGGCCCCTTGGAGACCCGGGTGGACGTGGTTCGCTTTCGCCGAGGGAGACCCTCCGTGGTTCCCGAAGCTGTTGTGGTTGTTGTTGTCGTCGTTGTTGGTGGCGTTGGCTTTTCCCTTTAGCAAGGCTGAGAGTTGAGGATTGTCTGAACTGAGCGCGCTGGGGGCGGGGGAGCCAGGCTGGGACGGGCCGGCCGAGCCGTCCGCCGCCCGCGGCTGGATGTGATTAGCCAATCCCTGCGCGGGGGCGGAGCCGGGACTGTGCGCCGTCCCTCCGGGCGGCCTGGCGGCGGCCGTCGGACCCGGTGGCAAAGCGGCGGCGGCGCCTTTGCCCCCTGAAGGCATGGTGTCTTTGGTGTGGACCCCTGAGGTAGTAGCGGCGTGGGGGGGTGAGGACAGGTGGTTGGGCGTGGTCTGGGGGGAGGTGGGGGACAGGGAGGAGGCGGAGGAGGAGGCGGTGCAGGGCCCGGAGCAGTGTCCGACCTGATTCAGAATGCCAGAGGAGGAGAAGGAGGTCTGGGGGGAGGAAGAGGAAGAGAAAGGGGGTTCTCCATTGGGACCAGCCGAATGAGAACCTGGATCTTTTTGAAGCCCCTGCACAGAGAAAGGGACACCGTTTTTTTTAAAACTCATTTTGTAACAAAAACGGCAATTTAAAGCATGTCCGGAGGAGTACCTGAGTGGTAGTGTTGCGCTGCTGGCTCCTCCACGCCTCGTCTGCATGGCTGGGGCTGCTGGTAGTGCTGCTGGTGCTGGGGTGGCTGGCGGCTGTGCAGGGTTGAGGTAGAGAGTTCTGCTGCGGGTAAGGCACGTTTCCGTTGCTCGGGCCGCCGCCGCCGCCTCCCAGTCCCGCGCTGTGGTTTTTCTCCGGGTGTCCCGGCAGCCCCGCGGAAGGGCTCGACGAACAGGAACCGTTGGCGGTGGGCTGGGGGGCGCACGGGGGCCGGGCGGCGGCGTGGTGGTTGAGGGGGGAGCCGTGGGGGAGGCCGGCGTGGCGGTGAGACGGCTCGGCCAGGGGCCCGTTGGGAAGGCCGGGCCGGGGCTGGCCACCCGCTGCTGCCTGCTGCCTCATCTGGGCGGGGAAATATTCACAATTCAAACCAAACACCGACCGGTAACGACGATGGCCTTTTACCGTTTCCATCTCTAAACCTATAAAATGATCTCCACTGTCCAAAGACGGGTACCTGCTGCTGATGTTGCTGCATGAGGGAGAACTGGTTCTCCAGCTGTTCAAGCATCTGCAACTGAGGGGGCTTGAGGTTTGCTCGGTTGGTCCGCAAGTGATCCAGGTGCTGCACACAATAATATCGCATTACTTCATGTTCATTAAGATGAAGAGTGAAAGATGATTGTTGTCGCCCTGAAGGATCACTGTGGCTTTTGATGTGAGGGCGAAAAGTTGCTAAACAGTGGCATGTGAAATTAGGGATGTCCCGATCCAGCTTTTTTGCCCTTCCGATTCGATACCGGCACATTAGAGCATGTATTAAAGTTTAAAGTTATTTAACCTCCTTACTTAGTAGTCAGACTCATGTGGAACAGGGATTTTTACTCTTATAACAACTTAATGGTGAGGACACAGACCTGTGGGTTAGGAGATGCAAATGCTCGTGTGTAGATCGGACTTTAAGAAAAAAAACTTGATCTGGAGTCTGGATCGGCCGACATGCATTTTTTTGGCAAATATCGGACCGGGACAAGCCTATCTGAGATGGTGGCTGCTGTGTTTCAGACAACAATGGCTGGGGCTTGTTCCTACCTGAAGCTTCTGTGGTGTTAGATACCAGCTGGGGATCTGCTGCTGATTGGGGCTGTTTGCCCACGACTCTGCAGCACCCTGCGGACAGAACAAGGATAAGCAAACTTTAGCTCAGATTTGAATTCCGTATGACCCGTCGCGGCTGGGAGGGCCAAAGCTCTGTGCTGTACCTTAGCTGGGCTGGCAGTACGTTTCTTCTTGGCAGGACTGCCCTGTGGGTCCGTGTGGTTGCTGGCAGGCTGGCCCCCCTCCCCCTTGCAGGCCTGCAGATCCCAACGGATACACAGCTTGAGAGGGCACACTTGACTGACAGCGTAAACAAAAATAACTCATCCGGTCTGTCTTTTTTTTTTTTTTTAAATTTAAAATCAGCCCACAGATGAGCGATTCCAACCACAGATCCAAGGTTTTCTGCACAGTGACACTGAAGGACGATACCAATACTAAACATTTACATGCATAAGTGATTGATTGAATGCATGTATGTATGACAACACTGTGATGAAAACAGCTTAATGTTAGTAAGAGAGGCTGATGAATGTAATAATCTGAGTATTCGATTTGTGAAAAAGCTGTGAAATGACGCATCGGTGTTCAAGTATTAACAACCTTTGGGCTTAACGTGAGTCTAGAATTTGTATGAAGAGGGTTGTGAAAATCTAAATTCATTTGGAACTATTTAAAATGTTAGATAACCAAGAGTGACGAGAAAAATAAATACATGCATCCAGGCTTCATGTTCCCATTAACCATGCATTATCAGACTTTCAGTTTGCCAAGTGCATTGCAATGAGTGCACATGGGCTGTGCATCTTTGCAGAGAGGGTGAGGCCTGTTGGACATAGAGAGCTCTGTGCAGCACTGCCTCAAAACAGATCATTTAAAAAGAGAGCACAACTACTTTGAGGAACAACTAGACTCTAGAAAACAAGATTAGTGCGAGGTGGGCCCCTCGGCTCCACCTGGCGGTGTCGTGTTTTATCTTTGGCTGGCCAGCGGAGCGAACCATGGATCTCACCTGCTGTGCCTGTGCAGTGTTCAAGGCCCCTTGCCTGGACGTGAGCTCAGCAGGAATGGGAAGGCTCCATGCCTCCTCAATACTAGGAAGCATTTTACTCTTATTCTGCAGACTACCTGGGTGTAGGTTACACAACTGAGCCTAGGAGAAATTGTGTAAGACACAAACTTTAGTGCTGAGCTTGTAAGGAAAAGAGAGGACTACGGCTTACTCATAGGTGGTGCCACTGTACACAGAATACAAAAGAAATGTTCAATGCCATGAATGTATGCTTTACAATTAAGTGAGGAAAAAAAACAAACAAAAAAAAACACACATATATGAATTAATATTCATATGTTCGTAGTCACAAATCAAATATCACAAAAGCCCAATCAGCATTCTTTAAAAAAGCGGATTGATTTGGCAACGCTTGGCAAAAAAAAACAAACACAGCACCTTAAAACACAACACGCACACAAAAAAAAAAAAAAAAAGAAATAATCCACGATACGTCAAAATGGCCCCCCGCAAGAGCGTGTGAAGGCAGCCCCACCTGCAGCAGCTTGATGCGCTGGGTGAGGGCGGCTGTGTTGAGACAGGCCTTGCTGCGCGTGGCGTTGATGTAGCACTTCATGGCGTCGTGCAGCTGGCCGCAGGACTCGTAGAGGGTGCCCAGGTCCATCCAGGCGGCGGCGTGGCTGTGGTCCAGCTGGACAGCGCAGATGTAGGCCTGCAGCGCATCCATAGGCTGGTTCTGCTGCTGGTACAGCACGCTGGGTGAGAAGAGAGGAAATTAGAACCCCACCATCTTCTAAGACTCGGGTCTTGGTCCTTGGGAGGATGAGCAATCTCACCCACTTTCAGGAGATGCGAGCCTCCGACTGTCACCTAAAGTTATTTGTCACTGATCTAAAGCTCTCGCTTGGCTATCCTCATTCCCTCACCCATAAATACGACAACAAACTCTTACCCTATGGAGCACCAGGTGTCGGCACTAGCCTCCGACTTATCGATGGACTGGCGGTAAGAGATAAAGGCATCCTGCACCTTCCCAATGCTGGAGTAGCACCTGGAAGAGAGGAGATGGATGGCAAATTGGAAAATAGTGTGATCAATTTCTTGTTGAGTTGTTTTTCTCATCCTTTGAAATCACTCCATGTCCGTTTATGAACAACATGACAACTTTTGTTACACAATAGACAGAAAAAGATACTAAAAGTTGTATCAAAGTATCTAGGTTTGAGTACAAGACGGTCTGTTGAAAAGCAAATGCTTTGCTGAAACTGGATAATCGGCAGGAGAATGATCCAAATTCCTGTCAATTAATCACAGGACTCACTGAGGCAGGGGCTTTCCACTAAACATGAGTGAAACCACAAGTACTTAGTTATAAGCAAGGGCAGAGGTTAAAATGAAGGTTGGGAATAAAACAGAAAAAGAGCCAATAACGAGCGGTTTATGTGCATCAACGGGTTCTTAGCTTCACTGTAAAACAACATTCATCGGGACTTAAAAACATCTTTGCCGCCCGCCCCAACCTCTCCGCCCCCGTCTTTTCTTACCTGCCGAGAAGGTACCATGACTGGCCCGAGTTTGGATCTGCTTCTAGAGACTTCTGCAGACACTGGATGGCATAGCTGTCCTTGGTGTCTTTATCCCCGAGCTGCTCCACGGTGTGATGCATCCAGCCTGAGGACAGCAGCCAGAGATCAGAGGTGATTGGTCAAGATCTGACGAAGAGCCAAGAATCCTCCCGTGGCGAGATGCGTACCGGGGAAGCACAGCATGTCAAAGAGGAAGGAGAGCTGGTGGATATGCGAGTGTTCGAGATGCAAAAAAATAGATGTTCCTGCAAAAGCAGCTTCGACTGCAATGGTGAAAAGGGGCAGACAAACAGGGAGGGGGACCTTCTTCACATACACTTCAAACGGTTCCGCATGAGGCAAACAACTCCCCCTGCCTCACACCCATTTCCACAAGGGCACACACGCCCACACACACACACACACACACACACACACACACACACACATACAGTCACACACACACTCCCAACACAGTCCCTCCCAGCAGCAACAGGCAATTTCCAGCAAAAACACAAAGGCCACCAGGCCCCTCCAGTCCTCCTCCCGTACACCTGTGGCAAGCACGTCGCCATGGCAACCCCGGCAGGCAGAGCTGTGAATGGTTTTCGCTACTGGGTGGGAGACGGCGGGGTGGCGGCGGGCGCTGGGGTCCACAAGGAAAATGGAAATCGGAGGATTTAGCCCGGCCGAGCTCAAATGTGCGGTTTGGACTTGATTAACATTTCTGAACGATTGTGAAGGAGAGAAAAAGTAGCGAGTAGCGTCCGGAGGCCTTCAAACGATGAGCGTTCTGAGGAAAATTCTACTCCCCGAAGCCCCCCCGTGGTCGTGTGGGTGCGTCCGTCACCTCCGGCCCGCTGGCTGCCCGCCGCTCTAACGCAGGGGTCAGATTCTCCCTCTCATGACAAAGCGTGCTGATGCCAATAAAGAATCTCCAGTTACACCATAAGTCACGGGCTTGAAACGGATCTCTGTGATGGACAAGATCCTTAAAAGCTAAATGATTTTAGCTTTTCGCGTGCTTCATCTTTAGGTAAGGTTAACTAACCCTAACCCTAACTGACCCTAACCAAAGGAGACCGCAACATTTTCAAACCAACGCACACAAAAAAAACCATCAGTGTGCCGTTCAAACCGCACAGAAACGAACACACACGCCAGCACGCACACTCTGTGGTTGCTTGCACAGTACAGCACGATGCACGTGAGGGTGTTAGACCAAAAGAAAGGGCCACTCACCCAGTTGTTGCAGTGTGGTCGCCTTCACCTGGGCCGGGAGACTCTCCGTCTGCAGCAGACTCTCGTACGCCTCTTTGGCTGCTCTGTATTTCTTCTGCGGAGGGGGGGGGTTAAGAGAAAGGTCGAGACGGAAGGGGCTGTTAGAGCCAGACGGGGGAGGACGCTGGTTTATGGCTCTATCTGGACAGACAAAGAGTCTAAAAGACCTCCTCGCGCTAATGACCGGCCGCACACACACACAGACACACACAGACACACACACACCGGGAGCGGGTCGGCGTGGAAAGAAGACAGGCCAGACTCAACACGTCTGGCAGCCCTAAGCGCGCGCGTGTGTGTGTGTGTTTGCGCTTAAACGATTGTGTGTGCTTTGTGTTTTGTGGAAACCCGAGCCGAGCGTTTGTTTTAACTCGCCGACCTGGCTGAACCCGAGTCTGGACCAGCGAGAGGAGGTATGCGAGCACACACACTCGCAAAGCCGTCTTACGCTAACGGCAGAGATGTTACAGATTTTTTTTTTTTTTTAAAACCTTCAAAAGCCCCGCGGGGATCTGTGGCGCTTTATGCGTCTGGACCCGTCCCGTCTGCGCACAATAAAAACACCCCGGGGTAAACATTGACTCTTCGGGCCACATAAATGAGGAGAGGCTCTTAGTGGTTTGTTCCTGTTTGAGCTGCCATCAAGCCGGGGCGAGGTCAGATGGCAAACAGAGATAGGGCAGCTGTTATCGCCTGATCGCGGCCCTGCTAACAGGTGTGGGGCTACGATGGAAGGACGGTTTCGGTTCGATGTGTGGAGCTTAACGCACCCCCCAAGTCAGGTGAAGTGATTTTGCCAAGCGCAAAAAGGACGTTAAACGAATCCAAATGGCATCTTAGCAGGTTGCTAGCTTTTTCTCGGATACGACCGAGGCCCCAGGCTTTATCTTCTTAGCTGCTGTTTATGAAAGCCAACTTCTGACGACACCACACAGCCAATAGGAAAGCCAGCTTTTGGAAAAGCCCAATGAGCCCTCACTGGATGGAAACATGGCTTTGTACCTTTTTCGGGCAAGGTTTAAAGAAAAACATCGGCTTCTTGATAGCTGGTGGAGTACGGGCATGGGAAGTATTAGCCGCATGTTTCCACATATTAGACTACGGTGACGCACCATTGGCAGCGTCAAGTACAATAACCTCTGTGAGCACTGAGGCAAATTAGACAAAAGCTCTAGTGGCCAACTTGTCTCCAAATACACTTCTTTAATGCCAAAAAAGGGGGTAAAATGCTGTAACTGCATGTCCAGTTAGTCTGAGTGATAACTGAGACACTAAGTCAGGGTCGAGGAGTCGAAAAGGTGTTTGTTAGAAATTCTGTTGGGCAAAACAGAGAGGAAATAATCTCGGTGCGATGCCCGACAGGACTAAAAGCCCAAGTGTTTCCCAACACCTTTGGCCACAAACTGAAATGACCTACACGCCAGTCCATTTCGGTGGGAGAGGACATGAAGAATTTTCCGAGACAAACTTGAGACCGACTTTTACGGCAGGTTTCGATACCTTTTGCTGGAGTTTTAGCAGATTAACGGAGAGCGGCGAAAGCAGAGCGGACGGCTGTTCGCGCTCCTCCGTTTGTCTATTAGCAGCTTCCAGCTGAGAACGTTACCCCCGCCAAACCGGAGCGTCCCACTGGAGGCAAGCGCGAAAACAGCTCGAGGGCAGGTCCGTCCATGTGACTGAGAAACATTGCCAGTATTCCGGGGTCCCTCATCACTCATTTCCAGCAGAGAAACAGCTGCTTCACGACAAAAAAAAAACAAAACCCCACGCCACGGCCGAGGCTGTTTTAAAACCTGACGGCTTCTCCCTCTTGCAGATGCCCTAACTCAGTCAGGCCTCGCGAAAATCAGTGGGGCGCTTTCTGGCCTTAATCCTGATAAAATGTCAACACAAAAAAAAAAAAAAAAAAAACGATTTAGTTCGTCCATATTAGTTCCATCTTTCCAAAAGTGCAGGTTGTATTCTGATTGAATGCACAGTTCTCAGTCTTTGTCTCTTTCGCACAGCCGCGAGTGCCTGACAAATTATGCACAATCAGCAAAAAGCAAAACCACAGAGTGTTTCCATCCAGTGCCACAGATGCAAAGCGAGCCTTTCAAATGTCACTTTGCACAAATTGAGCGTCGGATGTGTCCCCACTGTCCGATTTAGAGCACTAAACTGATGCTGGGAAAACCAAGGCGACCAAGAGCTGATAACCCAAGCTACACTGGGTGGTGGTAAACTGTGGGGGGGCCCGAAAGTCGCTCCTCCTCAGCCAAGCGATTAAAAACAGTAACCCGTCACCGGCAGTTTGGGAAATGCTCAGATTGCAAATGATTTTTACGAGAGGCTACTGGACTGAATCTCGATTTCCACTCTAAAATATTTCCACAGCAGAGAGTTTTGGCCAGCTGCTGAGGCGACTCTTCGAGACGTAAAACTAGCTGAATCAGGGCTGAGCTGCACCCAGTGACCTCCATACATAAAAAAAAAACTGCTTCCATCAGGACCCCCCCCCCCCCATCCCTCTTTCCAAAGGTGCCTATACGCTCTCGGCGGGGAATATAAACCTGACATATAACATCAAAGCACGCAGGAAAACAGGGCTCACTTCTCAGCAAATGACAAAAATCTGACTATTCCTGATGGATTAGTCAAAAGAAAATGTTTAACTACCAGGTGTGTGTGTGTGTGTGTGTGTGTAAAAAAACATCAGTTTGATTGACAGCTGTGTACTGAATTCTTCAAATGTGGGTTGAAAATCATTGCTTACCTGGATTTCATACAAATGCGCGATGTGGAACTGAACTGTGGGGAGAGAGAGCAGAGGAAAAAAAAAAAGGAGAATCGGTCATAAATAATCTGCCGTGTTACACATTTACCTCATGGACCTCCATGGAGACCGACTACCAACAGTATGGAAGCACAGATGGGCGGGGGAGGAGGAGTGCACATGCAATCTGAAATCAGTGTGCGTGCATGCGTGCGCGCGTGTGTGTGTGTTTGCAGGCCCCTTCCAGCTCCCTCTCCTTCGCCGTCTCCTTGGCAACCCCGGTCTTGAGCAGTCAGCGGGGGAAAACGGCAGAAGAGGCAAATTTGCTCTGTTGAAATATTCCTGAGCTCGCTTTCAACGTGCGCTGTACAACCCTGAGAGGAGGGCGCGTCCTACCCAGGTATCACACCATGCTAGCAACCCAGCAGCAGCAGCCGGTACAGCAGCTGGAGGAGAGGTGGTACTTACTCTCAGCCTTGGACAAAGTGCAGAGGTTGGAGTCGATCAATGCCAGCTGAAAATGCTGCGGAGAGACGGGAAGAGAGAGAGAGAGCACTTTTTAAAAAATAGAAATCAAACGTGTCTAATCCTGCATGAACGATAACAGTCGCAAAGTTATTCTTAGTGCGGGGAATACTAAAGAATAGCTTTTGGTTTAAAGGAAACTAGAGATCTTCATTCCCTCCTTTCAATCTGCTTTAGAGCAGATTTACAACCAACCACGATTGAACCCCGGTGACCGTAACGCGATAGCTCTTATCGTCTCCTCTCCGAGCCTTCCGGGTTTTTTTTTGGCTCCGGCTAGAAAACAACTAGCGGCTCAAAATGAGTCCTCCCCGTGTGTGCCGACGGGGGGGGGGGGGGGAGGGGGGGTCTCCCCGGGTGTCGGAAGCGTGTCCCCCCCACAACGGCCACCGGTCCGTGGGCGTTTC
>JABUIW010040423.1:0-13071 GCA_013363375.1 Menidia beryllina | reverse complement strand
AAGAAATTAGATTCTCTCTATCAGTTTTGTTCTCCTAAGATACTGAATCACAAATTGATAACACTTCTCTGATGAATTTCTCTGTAAAAGATCCTGTAAATCATATTTAATCTTACTTTCTTTAAGATTCAATATCAGTGCCTTTCTCTCATAAACATACTTTTGACAATGAAGCATAACATGTTCTAAAGTTTGCTCGACCCATTTTCAGCCCTACGTCACATTAAGGCATGTTTTTAACCAATCATACATCAGCCCGGCTCTGGTGGGCGGAGCTTAACCATCCCAGAGTTGTAAAATCTCCGACCCCCGGCTGGTTCCCGTAATCAATCAAGCTCAGCTGTCAGTTGAAGTCGCAGTGAAGGCTTCTCGTGACGAGTGTGTTTCAGGTACGTACGTGTTACAGGCGGAACGAAGGTTTCACGCTCACATTTTGAAGGTCGACTGCGAAGTTTTTGGGAAACAACCTGCGCTGCATCAAAAAGTGCGTCAGAGTGTCCCCCGCAGCCTCTTCAGAACCTGTAACTTTGAGTTCCCGCCTCACGTTTAATGCTGGGACTATTATGCTAGCAAAGAGTGGCTGAGTATGAGATAACATGTCTCCGCATATTTTAAAGAAATCTTTGAGGACATGAGGCAGAAGAGGAAACTTAAGTTTTTGTTTTTCTTACGGTGGCAAGTTAAAATATTGCTGCGTGTATATATTTGTGCCATTTAGGACGTCACCTTCACGTGCTCGTGAATGGTATATTTCGGACTCGTCTAAATAAAGTCTAACCAATATATTTAAAGGAATGTCAGAAAGAAAATGAACTCCACGCGGCTTGAAATGAAATCTGCTGTTTAATCACGAGAATTGGCACGAGCCCCATCCAGTTTAATACGCAGCACGACCATCTTTTAGTTTGTTAATGAGTAACTGCGTGTCGGCAAATGGAAATCACGGCTCCGGTCACGTGACAGCGGTTTTTAAACGGCAGGGCAGAGCACGTTCACCTTCATTACCGTGGGTCTGCTTTTAACGGACGGACTTCTTCATAAGTCAAAGGCCTTTTTCTGACCTCTCCTTCTCCGTGTGTAAAGGTGGTCTGAATTTGCAGCGAGAGACTCAAAAGAGAAGAAGACCAACACCTTTCAGAGGACTTGAGAACTACCGTTTAGCACCATGGAACTGTCATTGGTGAGTTTCGAAGCAAGAACAAACTTTCCCTCTTTTCTGATTATGGCTGATGCGATTTATGTAATTTTTTTCGGTTGTTCGGAAGCTTTAGTGCTGCCATTGGGCCTTTTCTAACTAACTCATAAAGCTTGTTGAAATAAGTTTGAAAAAATAAAAATATTTTTAAAAAAGCACAGATTGACTGTCAATGATTGTTACAGAAGGACAGTCAACATGTTGAGGTGTGGATCAAATGTAAAGCAGGGGGCTGTAAAAAAAAAAAGAAAAGAAAAAAAAAGTCATTAAAAAAAATAGAAAACTTCCCTCACAATCCTCTCCTCTGAACCCCTCAGGCTCACCCTGCTCTCAAAGCCTTCATGTGTGGCTCTCTGAGCGGGACCTGCTCCACTCTCCTATTCCAGCCTCTGGACCTGGTGAAAACCCGCCTGCAGACACTTCAGAGCAGCATGCAGCCCGGGTGAGTTTTTTTTTTGCAAGCTATGTAGGAAAACATGCCTGCTTTCTTATTTTTTTACCTCTGCTACTTTATTGAAACGTTGACCCCAGATGAACTCGTATAACGCTCAAAAACGACGCTCGTCATGCCATTATCTCCTTTCCGATGCTTATCTGAATGTTTTCCCGTCCAGTTCGGGCAGAGTGGGGGTGATGTCGGTGCTGCTCAGCGTGGTGCGGACAGACAACTTGCTGGGGCTGTGGAAGGGCGTTTCCCCGGTATGATTGTCTTTTAGTATTGTTTTTAAACACTCATAAGAGAAGACAGGCCAGTTCTAATCCCAGTATTTTGTATAGGTCTGTAGTTGGTAAACAAACAAACTCCTCCTGCACCTCTAGTCTTTTGTCCGGACCATCCCGGGAGTGGGGATCTACTTCAGCACCTACTACTCTCTGAAGGAGCACTTGTCCCAGGACGGCAGCCCCGGGGCCCTGCAGGCCGTGCTGCTGGGGGGCGGGGCCCGGACGGTGGCGGGGGTCGTCATGCTGCCGGTCACCGTCGTCAAGACGCGTTTTGAAGTAAGCTGCATCCCTGTTTCCTAGGTCAACTCCACGGTTTCCCCAGAACAAATAACAGTAGTTCTGGGGATGTGTGCTAAGTTCAGTGTGCATTCAAACGAGTCTAAACTACAAGATTTGCCTCTCAAGGGTCTTGATGTACAGGCAGCTACACATGAGTTAATTTAATTCAATTTTTTCAGCCAGCTCGCATGCCCAGTCTCTCTGATATGCTATAAAGAGGTTCCACTTATCCTGCAGTCAAGTCTTTTCTCATCGTTAATGTGATATGAGGAGCTCTTCTTTATGCCATCTGTTTCACACGAGTTCCTCTCTGGTCTTTCATCACGCTGGAAACTTCAGAGACGTAGCTTCCAACATCAAACCAAATCCTGGAGTTATCAGAATTTCATCATGGCTCCAGCCATGTTTGTTTGATTACCTTTCTCTGTGCTATGCTTCACGGCTGACTAACCCTTCCAAATATCTAATCCATTATAATATAATAGTCCCAGTGACGGTCCTGGTTAGTTTCAAATCTTGTTCTCCAACCTCTGTTTATCTGCACTGTCAGTCACGTTTCAAACGATGGCGCGTGAACTCTGTGTTTGTTTTGGCTCTTGTATGAATGCGTGTGGAACTAAATGGCTCATCGGTGTGTCCCAGTGTGGCAGGTACAGCTATGCCAGCGTGATCGGGGCTCTGCGCAGCGTGTGTCAGACCGAAGGTCCCGCCGCGCTGTTCTCAGGCCTGATGGCCACTCTCCTCAGAGACGTTCCTTTCTCTGGGATCTACCTCATGTTTTACAGCCAGACAAAGGCCTCGTTGCCTAAAGGTAGGCACGCGTGTAGCTCCATATTGAATGCGTCTCAGTTTTTCATTTTTATGCCAGTTCAACTAATAACAAAAACGGCCAATCTCCTCTCCTTTAAGATATCAAAGAGTCTCCTTCCGCCCCCCTGGCTAACTTCGGCTGTGGCCTCCTGGCTGGTGTGCTGGCTTCACTGATCACACAGCCTGCCGATGTGGTCAAGACGCACGTCCAGGTCAATCAAAAGATGAGGACAATGGAGGCCATCAAATACATCTTCACGGTAACTATTTCATACTCCCTTTTTTAAAAAAAATCAAAAAATTCCCAGCCTCTAGATGTTTCTAAACCTGATGCCTGTCCTGGTCCTCTCCTTAAGGAACATGGAGTCCAGGGTTTCTTCAGGGGAGCAGTTCCTCGGTCTCTGAGGAGGACCATGATGGCCGCCATGGCGTGGACGGTGTATGAGCAGATGATGGCACACATTGGACTAAAATCCTGAAGGACACATTGAAACGAGATTTGTAAGAGACAGTCAGTGTTGACTATGTGATCTCAGAGAGGATGCGCTCAGAGGAGCGCGGAAGGTTGTCAGTGACTTAAAAGATGTGACTACAACAAGATACAACGCACACAGGGGGCCATACCGTTTAACGGACTCATGGCATGAGATGTGGTCAGTATGCTGGAAAAAATGTGTTGAAGAGGAGGAATCGCACGTTGGCATTTTTAGGATAATGCCAACATATACTCTGTTTCGTTGCACCTCAAAGTCTGTATTTTGGGCTGATAATTTTCAAATGCCTTGCTGGGATCTTAGCTTGTGTTTCTGCTGTGTTGGTGCCAAGACTCGCCTCCAGTGAGAAACTAAAACGGCGTGTCTCAGATTGAGCACACAGCCATCATGCACTTTAACCTGGAGGAGCTCCCAGAGCAGTAACTAGATTCTCCAAGCCCTAGTAATGTTATTTATTTTTTCCTGCAATGAGTGGGGGGGGGGAGTAACTTAATTTACAAAGTTGCAGTTTATAGCAAATGTGGATTGTTGTTTAACAACTGTATTTTTTTAAATGGGTGTTTTAGAAGATGAAATGATATCCAGTATGTTGTAATGTCAGCTTTTGTCTTGGTGTTTGTATCCGTTCTCTCAAATAAATTGCACTGTTGAGAATGACTTGCATTGTTATCTGAAACCTGGCTGACTCCTGACATTCGGCAGTAACCACTTGTGGTTTTGGGTATCTGGTCCAGAGTAGCAACAACTCATTATTAGATAAGATTTTGCTCAATCAGGCTTAGTTTTTACTTTTCTTGAAATCTGCCAAACTATAAACATTTGTTTTCCAATATATTTAAACTGTTATTTAAAAGTGTGCCTAAACAAAGAAAGCTTGTTTCATCTCGTATCCAGATTGGATGTGCTAAATGCTTCCCTATCATTAATTTCAGAGGATATAAAACTGTAAAGTAGCCAGAGAGACATTTTTACTGGTCTAACTGTGGTGTAAAAGCACCAGATGCTCTATGCTCAGCACATTGCAAAGGGCTGTGAGGACATGACGACCAAAGACTTATCGCATAGCTGATAGAGATAAGCAGACGGGGGTGTGGTGACATAACATCAAATGGGACAAAAGGACAAGAGTTTGTAGAACATGCAGATTAGGGGAGGAAATTAGGCTGATTTATTAACATCTGGAGAGAATTTTGTGCTTGGGTCACTTTATAATCTTGATAATGTTAAGAGAATAATCGTCCAAATATTAGGTGCGAAGATAATCAAAAAATTGACACAATACACCGTACATGTTATGTCTATTTGGAATTTTTGGGTCAATAACCATTTTCTGTGACACATTCTTCCGTCTCTGGGGAGACTGGCCTCCAATTCTTTCATTGTTTGTTGACAATTCCTGTTTATTCCCCGAAAAACAGCTCCTGAACATTCCATCCTGTCCTGCCACATCTTTCATGTTGCATTTTGAGCCTTTGGTTTTGAGATCTGTCACCTCATCTGGCCTTGACATTTATCCAAGCCAAGCTTTAGAGCCAACTCTTTACAACCACATAATCTGTTCACCTTCCCTTTTTGTGTCCCACGACTTTGCATTTTAGTTTAATATTAAAAGCTTTCTTCACAGGATAAAAATATATTAAATACTGATCTGGTGAGTGAAACCTTTTCTTTATTATATTAAACTCGGTCGTTGTGTACCTGTGATGACCTTGTTTACTGGAACACTTTATCTCCAGCAAATATAGTTTCAACACAGGTCAGTCTACCACCGAGAACTCGGCGTCTCAGCATTGTCTTAATATGGTCTTTCCATCCCCATTGTCTTAATATGGGATGTTCATCCAACCTAATGTTACCCCGTGCTTTGCATTTGGAAGATATAAAACTCCATCTAGTGGCCAATGCGGAGAAGTGTTAGAGCCACGTCACCTAAAACTAACGAATCACAGGCGTAGAAATCTGGTATAAAAACGACGTCATTTCCTCCAAAGGCCCTCTTTTTGGTACCGTGTGGTCAGATTTCCATACGGCGTTGTTTCGTGGTAAGGTTGTTTAAATTTCCTTTGGCAATAAACCTTAAAATAAAGTCAATGAAATAAAAATATAATAGAGCATCTCACTAATAGGCAACAAGGCAGAGGGTGGGTCGTGTGGCGGGTCTTTAACGGCATGAATTTCCTCGTAATTCACAGTGCTAACGCCTAAAGCTAACTAGCTAGCATCGAGCACGCGTTCCCCTCGCGCTGAATCCCCCCAATTCAAGCTTCACTGTCCCGTTCTAATCATATTCTTTCCTCTTAATAAGCCAACATTACACTACAATTGTTGGGGGAAAGAATGAATGTTTAGTCAGAAGAGCTGACTCTTTTTGTTTGGACCTTCTGGTTTCCTTGAGGTTTAACTTGTTAACTGTAACCTCGTTAGCTTCGAGCTCCGAAATAAACGTTAACCGTAAGCTGTCTTGTAGTTAAGAGCTGCTAATAGAATTTTTTAAATATCCCCGTATAATTTGCTGCATCTTACAGCAACCCATGAATAAAGTTTAGTTGTTTTATAACATTCCTGTGACCCGTTTGTCTGTCTCTGTTTCAGCTCTCCCAATAAACTCGTAACGCAGGGAAAGCGGTCACGATGTCCGGAGGTCTGGATGTCCTTCAAATGAAGGAGGAGGATGTGCTGAAGTTCCTGGCAGCAGGAACCCACCTGGGATGTACCAACCTGGACTTCCAGATGGAGCAGTATGTCTACAAGAGAAAGAGTGACGGTGAGTGTGAAAGCATACCGGTGGTATCATGTGACTGTAACCAAGTTCCCAGTGTAAAACTGTTCTTCCCCTTTTGATTTATAAGGTATTTATATCATCAACCTGAAGAAGACCTGGGAGAAGCTGCTGCTGGCAGCCAGGGCCATTGTTGCCATTGAGAACCCGGCTGATGTGTGCGTCATCTCTTCCAGGAACACTGGACAGGTAACTGGCCGCCGGCCTTGCAGAAACCCCCACGAGCACTCTGTTAAAGCCGGGCACTCACGTGAGTGCTCTGGTGTCGGAAGAGTGCAAGAACAATCCGGCCGGGTTTTCGCTGACACCATGAGGACTTTTGTCCCATGACTGGGGTTAGATAGGGACCTGAGCCACAAGCCACAACGCCCTGATTGGACAACTTTAGATGGTTAGAATTCCAGAGAAGCCTTTTTTTTTTATCCTGAATTCCCGACCTTTTTCTCTCCGCCTCAGAGAGCTGTGCTGAAGTTTGCCTCTGCCACCGGCGCCACCACCTTCCACGGTCGCTTCACCCCTGGAACATTCACCAATCAGATCCAGGCTGCTTTCAGGGAGCCCCGCCTCCTGATCGTGACGGACCCTCGCGCTGACCATCAGCCGCTGACCGAGGCCTCCTACGTCAACATCCCTACCATTGCCTTGTGCAACACCGACTCCCCGCTGAGATACGTGGATATTGCCATCCCCTGCAACAACAAGGTGAGATTGGAGGATTTAAATGAAATTGAATGTTGGTAGAAGTGTTAAGTGTACCCTCGCAACATGCACACAGTTAGAGCCCAGTGCTGTTCATTCAGTGCGGTGCAGGGTGTAGGATGTGTGCTACATCAAAAAGCGCGTCCTTTCACTTCGGCCTTCCGAACCACACGGGAGGTTCGAGGCAAAGGGCCCGCAATAGAATACAAGAAACAAATTTTGTGTAATGAACTCTAACCCTTTGCAGCTTTTGGCTCATAGTCGGTATGATTCTTTCAGGGTCACCACTCTGTGGGTTTAATGTGGTGGATGTTGGCCCGGGAGGTTCTGAGGATGAGAGGAACCATCTCCAGGGAACACCCATGGGAGGTCATGCCTGATCTGTACTTCTACAGAGACCCTGAAGAGGTGGGTCATCTACAGCGTTCCCTTTCACTGACCGCGACCAAGCATTTAGAGTGTAATTGGCTTATCGGCACAGCACGTTCACTAATGTGGTGTTTCTACAGATTGAGAAGGAGGAGCAGGCCGCTGCTGAGAAGGCTGTGGTAAAGGAGGAGTTCCAGGGTGAATGGAGCGCCCCTCCTGCTGAGTTTACCCAGCCCGAGGTGGCCGACTGGTCTGAGGGTGTCGCAGTGCCATCTGTGCCCATTCAGCAATTCCCTGCTGGTAAGATTACTAGTTAACAACTTCTAAAGCAGTTAAAGAGCAAGTTAGAATTTTTTTTAATTGGCGTTAAACAAGTTTTGATAACAAAATGTTTTATTATTATTTTTATTGTAGCAGCAGCAACGGCGGCGGCAGCAGCAGCTGCTCCAGCTGTCAAGACTGGAGAAGTGTACTCTGGTGAGTTAATTAGGCATTATTTACGGGCAGATCAGTTTTAATGAGCCATTTTCCGTCCGTCTGAACTCTGTCCATCTTCTTCTTACAGCAGAGGACTGGAGCACTCAGCCTGCCACAGAGGACTGGTCCACCGCTCCCACCGCTCAGGCCTCCGACTGGGGTGGTGCCACTTCTGACTGGTCTTAAAGCTTGGCAACAATAAAAGTGTTTTTTTACACTTTGACTTTTGTATTATTGTTTATTTATTTATGCTTCTTAAAACAGACTGCTGCATTGGTAATGAAGTGTTTGGTAGTCAGCACCTAAGCTGGTAAAATACTAGTTGGAGTGGGATGTGAGGATTTTCAGTTTAGCTTTAGTGTGGCTGAGTTGTGTACTGCAAATGGGCCAAAGAATGGAAAAAGTACCTTAAATAGTCTCTTCTGTTATAGTGCGGTACCAGTTTTCTTTTATTAAACTTAATTTGTAGATCTTTAAGGTGGCCCCGACTAGAAAAACATCCTGCAAGAACATATTGGAATATTTAATGACAAAGTTGAAGCACAAACCATGTTTGGATTGTTAGTGGATTCAAAAAAGTCCAAACACCCATATTTTACAGGTTTCCACAGATTGTGAATTTTTTAGATCACACTTTTTATTTGATTTTTTTTTAAATCGGTGCCGTGGCCTTCTGCTGCACTGTTATAACACTGACCAAACGGCGAATGTTCCTTTTGGTCATGACTGTTGGAAAAGGTCGAACCTAAAGTGTGTGACTCGTTAATGCAAAACATTTCAACGCACCGTTCTTTGAAAACGTACATTAAATTAACATTTTATCAGGCTTAATAGTAAAGCAAAGAAAAAAATGTTATGCAGAAGTTTCAGGACGGGAAAATAATACCAAAAATAACTGATTCTAACGGAGCAATCATCTACGTTCGCGCTAATCTTTCAAGGGGGCGTGTCCCAGGGCAGCCATTGGACAGAAGCTGTTCCCCTTCCTCTCCGGCTTCCGCTTTTTTTTTCATACGCACGCCCAGCCTCTGAATAATGATAATAATGATCAAGATGGCTACTATAGAATCCTCCTTGCGGTAGCTATCAACCAGTTTCATGGAAACGCACAAAACAGCGTTTTTCTTCTGTTTAAGACCCTCGTAAGCAACGGGGGTTGTGCCAGGGGTAATACTTTATGGATTAAAACGGGCCGAAAGGAGACAAAAGTCGTTGTGTTGCCTGCAGCACTCATTCCGGGGAAGCTAACTAGCTAGCAGCGCTGGTCGGCCGTCTCCACTTTAGCTTTCCAAGAAGCTGCCGCTCAGAGGAGCGTGGCGCTCAACGTTTCCCGGGCCCCCGTAGCTGGACGCCGAGCGTCAAATGGCAGAGCCGAGGAAAGTGCCGTTCGTCACTCTGTCGTCCTTCAACGCCTCGCCGCCGACCCCGGAGAGCAGCAAGAAACGCCGCCGCGAAGATGAGGCCGTCGACGTCACTTTTGGGAAAGATGGAGGTGGAGGTGCCGCGGCGGCGGTCGGGTCAGGGGGTGGCGGCGGGGGTCTGTTTGGCAACACGCAGGCGGCCGACGCCGAGGCCGGCGAGGAGAAGCCCACCGTCCGCCTCAGCCTGTCTCTGGTCGAGCCCAACGAGCGGGGCTCCTCCGAGTTCAACTACGGCGAGCTGGTCCACTCAACTCCTCAGGTCAGAGCAGCCCGGAGACACCATTATGCTGACATGAGGCTGGGTGGCGGCGGGGGGTGGTGGAAGTGGGGGGGCAACCTGGCCAAACTTGATGGGTGCTGCACTTGTTGTCTCTTTAAATAGCCGCTTTTACTCAGACTTTAACTATTTCGCATGTCGTATTTGTACAAAACCGAGATTTTTTTTTTCGAAAACGAATCAATTGCTATAGCTATAAAAGAAAAAAGTCTTTCGTCAGGTCGTCCTGACAACGCCTCGTGCACTGGAGGTTAACAAGCTTAAGAGCTCGTGTGTTTACAAGTCACAGGAAGTTGATTACAGTCGGGTGAAACCTCTATTTACGTTCACATTCGCGTATTAGTTTAGTCGTTTTTAACGTCGGAAACAGTTTGGGTAAGTAAGGTGAGCCAGTGGGGAAGAAGAACCCCCCCCCCACCCTCCCCTTATTTGTGTCTTGGCAACCGTCCCACTACCGCTCATTTTGGAAGCAGCCATCATTTCTGCCAGACACTCAAAAGTCGTGTCACCGGTGATAAGAGCCAACAGAAAGTTGTTGTTGTTTTTTTTGTCAGCGGCAGAGTTTAAATGCTGCTGTTTTTGCTTTGTGTCAGTGGTGAATTTATTCACAATGCATCATATTCTGTTTAGTTTTATTCCACCATCTTTGTGTTTGTGGGGAAAACAGCAAGTTTGTTGGAATATTCTTGGTGCGAACATGACAAACAAAAGTAGAAGTAATGGAGTTTCCCTCCACTGCTCAATTTGACCCCAAAGCTGGGCTAATTGAGATTTATTGAGACTTTGTCAAAGAGTAATTATCATTTGATACATCAAATCCTGTCATTTTACATCAACTCCATTTTTTCCCCCTCTCTGAAAACTGCGTATCTCACCCCACAGTTCCGGATAGTTTTACAAACACTTGCTGTTTCCTTCTTATTAATATATTTTAATTAATTCTTTTAGAGTTTAACGTTTGGTACAGATTGTTAGAGAAACCAGGAAAGATTAAGCTCGTGAGAAAGTTTAGAACAAAGGTGAAGCCACTTTAAAGTGAATTTTTTATTTTAATATCTTTGTGTTTTTTTGTTTGTTTGTTTTTTTCCCCACCCAGGTAAAAACCACAGCCCCTAAAGGACTCGCTCCTCCACTGGACCCCAGCGACCCTTTTGCAGACGACGAGAAGGAGAGGCGAGAGGTGGAAGAGCTGGCCAGGAAATTTGAGAACAAATATGTAAGTTTAGTACAATTGAGGTCGTGTGTGTGTGTGTGTGTGTGTGTGGCTTTATCAGACATGCAACCAGTCTCACTGAAATTCAACTGTTCTTCATACTGACATAAACTCAAATAAACAGGAAAAGGTCTGTCAGAAATCGGCCAAATGTTGCTTTGTAGAGTTCCCTTTTAGGTGTGGGAGCATCCTAAATCAGTAAGTCAGTGGGCAGCTTTGGAGGATGGAACCGCCGCAGTCAGCTGGCCCAGTTATCGAGTGTGTGTTTATATTTATCTATTTGTATGAAATCTGTTCAGGAGCTGGTTTGAACAGTAGATTTAGCACAGGGAAGCCCTTTAAGGTCCAGTTCTTATAGTCGCCGGTGGGTTGGTGGTGAAAACGTGATACATTTCCCGACAGCCCAAATCAGTCCAAATCAGGAAGCTGGCCCGAGAACAAAGGCAGCTTGTTACAGATGTCAGCTAAGCCCCAATTTGCATTCTGCTGAGACCACGGAGGATGGAGCGAGTTGCGGACATCGCAAACGTCAAGCAGCTGCCCAAAAGGATTCACTCTGTGGTTAAAAAATGGATTCTAACAGCCTGTTTTCAAGCTTCTGAGATTAGTTTGGCAGTTTGCTTAACAGTGTCCGCCTCGATCTGGTCTCTATCCAGCACCTCGTTTCTCGATCCCCGCAAAACAAAGGCAAAATACTATCATCCAGCTTATTTTCTGCGGACGGGGCAGCAGGTCTGGACAGCATCACGCTATAGGGAAAAAAAGAAAAGGATAGCATAATTTTAGACCAAAACCGGACGATTAGAATTAGCCTTTCAGAAGTCCAGCTCCTCCGAACTTGACTAAATCAGAGAGCAGTGTAGTTAAATTCAGCTTTCGGTACTAAAGTAGACATAAACTGGCCCAAAGCAAAGTGTATATTAACATAGCCAAGTACCAATCAGACTTCCATCCTTTGCAAAAGAGTGAAGCTGTAGGGACTCACTGAAAATCGTTATTGGCCTGAGCTAATAAATCAATCATCTGAGCAGTGATCTTATTTCCATCCTGTGCGTGTGTGCTAGTTGTAATAAACTGGACCGATTTGTCCAGTCTGTCGTTATAGTCTGAAGGTAGGTGCTTTTCTGCTTTAAAGAGCGAAAAAAAGGCATTTGCAGATTTTGGCCTCAGTTTGATTGGTTTATTTATTTGATATGAGCTCTGTTATAATTTTTAAAGCTTTCTTAAGCCTGGCAAATGTCTGCACTTTCAGGGAGGAGGCAGCACAAAAAAGAAGAAGCGGGACAGGATGCAGGATCTCATCGACATCGGCTACGGCTACGATGAGACCGACCCTTTCATCGACAATTCGGAGGCGGTGAGCGGACCACGACCTGACCTTTTCCCTTTTTTACAACCCTTATCAAGTACACACGGCTAAATGAGACTCTCTGGTCCCTCAGTACGACGAGCTGGTGCCGGCCTCGCTCACCACGAAGCACGGCGGCTTCTACATCAACACGGGCACGCTGCAGTTCAGACCCGCGTCCGACTCCGAGGAGGAGAACGCAGGCACGGAGGGCCACCACTTCAAGGTAGGGCACCCCCCCCCCACACCCCGTCTTCCTGCTCACAAACGGGCGCCATCGTGCTGCACCACACTGAAGTTGTTTTTGTTTTACACCTCCCCACAGAAGACGAAAGACGGGGAGGAGAGAGCGAATAAAAAGCGGCGGAAAAAGCAAGAGGGTGGAATTCTAGAGGAAAAGAAGCCCAAGAAGAATAAAGTACCAAAGCCCGGGTGAGGTTTTAGTCACATATTTGCATAAAGAGAGTTAAAGAGCCTGTTTTGAAAAAATCTGGTCGCCTTTTTTCCCCCTCCACATAATCTGCCTAGATGTGCAGTTATAAATGAGTTATTACACAGATGTAGAGGTCAGCAGGTGTGTTGTGTTCCGGCTGATTGGGCTGTGGTCATTGTCCTTTCCTGCCCCTCCTGCAGCGGCTCGTCTCTAAACGTGCACCGGCCCGAGAAGAAGAAGAGGAAGAAGCTGATGAAGGACTCCCTGAACCTGGCCAACATGATCCGCCGCTTCACCCGCGAGAAGGAGGAGATGCGCAAGCGGAACCTGACCACCACCGCCGGCGGCCTGCCCCCCCGCCCCGCCGCCAAAGTGCCCGGCGCCGGCGCGCTCGCCAACGCCAAGGCCGGCGAGGGCGGCGACTGCCACATGGCCGACCTGAGCGAGGACCAGGCGGTGATGTCGCTCCTGGGCTCGGCCAACAACGACCTCCTGCAGGACATGATGGGCGACCTGGACTTCCGCATGCTGGACTCGCCGCAGCCCTCCAGCCC
>JABUIW010040421.1:0-11892 GCA_013363375.1 Menidia beryllina | reverse complement strand
TTCTCTAGAAATTTTCTAAAAAAAGTTTTGGGCGGAAACAGGAGAACGATAAGCTGCAGAATAAGTATTTAGGATAGTAATAGGGAGGCCTGCCGCTGGCAGTGACCCCCCGTACTTAAAGCTTCTTAGCTTTGATTAATTTTGCCGTCCTTTGAATAAACAATGCGATGAAGATAACTCTGTTCACACAGAAAAAGCTCCATGAAACCCTAAAGCTGGACAATTGCATTTATTTTTCTTAAAGACTGAGTGCGAAGCCAGGGTAAACATGCTCATCAGTCGTTTCCAGTTAACCCAACAGACAGGTATATCTTCACATTCATTCCAGAAATGACTTCTGTTACTGTAAGATCATTATGTCACTTTTAGGAATGAGGTCTCACAAGGAAGCACATTCTTGTCTTTTGGGCTGGTGTCAAAAACCAGATAGAAAAGTTTTACTTTGCGCTTTCTCTGCGTGGTCTTATTAATTATTGGGTCAGCATCCCTTTGACTGTAACTTCAGTAACACTAATTCTTTGTGTTGTTCTGTATTTCTTATTCTTTTTGATGGTTCCCTTCAGTTACAGCTGCAGAGGACCTGAGATGAGCTGGGATTTACACTTTATGAAACTGTCCCACCGTGTTTTAGAGAATAATCAAACATGGAATTTTTCAGAAATGCAAGCCAGTGATCAACTGAAAGTAAAAAGAAAAACTAAACATGAAGTTTTCAAAAAAGTCAGTAAAATAATTTCCTTTTAAAAAACTGACAGTCGGTTGAGAAAAAAATAGCATTTAAATCTGAGACTAAATAAAAAACATAAAATAAAGATGTAACACTAGCATTTAAACCCTGGCTAAAACAAACCAGAGACAACAATCTAAACGTGTTTATGGAGTCGTCTGACCGAGGTTCAGTACAGGAACTTTGACCGAGACTTAGTTTATTCAACTGAAGATTCAAAAACCTTTATTCATCCCAAGGGAAATGCTGTGCAACACTTGTGATACAAAAAATTCAAATAAATACGACTAAAGTAATTAGAAATTGTTTAAAGTGATCTCTGATCAATTATAGCAGCATTCAGGCCTGAATGGAAATACTGGATCTGACATTGTGCATCTGGGTCAATTAAGCAACTGAAAGTCTGTATGACTGTATATGGAATTTGGTTTTATGCAGGTTAAAAAGTGCCTGTAATCCTGCCAGAGAGAGTTTTCCTGCAGAAGCTACCTAAACGTCCTTCAGTTCAATTAGTTTTATTCACACAGCACGAAATAAAAGCAAGCATCATTCAAATGCACTTCAGACTGCATTTACCCAAACTGCTGAGCCAGCTTATGAAAATTAAAGCTTCTTAGCTTTGATTCATTTTGCCGCCCTGAGAATGAACAATGCGATGAAGATAACTGCTTTCACACAGAAGAAGGTCCATGAAACCCTAAACCTGGACAATTGCATTTGTTTTTCTTAAAGCCTGAAATGTTTTTGTTATTGCTGATGAATGTCTGAGTGCGAAGCCAAGCTAAACATGCTCATCAGTCGTTTCCAGTTAACCCAACAGACAGGTATATCTGCATATTCACTCCAGAAATGACTTCTGTTACTGTAAGATCATTATGTGGCTTTTAGGAATGAGGTCTCACAAGGAAGCACATTCTTGTCTTTTTGGCTGGTGTCAAAAACCAGACGGAAGAGTTTTACTTCAAAGTTTTCTGACCACAAAGCCCTCTTTGAACCACCGTGATGAGCAATGTATGTTTTTCAGTTTAAGAGAATTAATACTGGAAGATTTAACACAATCCTCTCCTTTGGAACAGTCAGAAGTTCGACTATTTAACAGAGATGTATAAAGTACAGGAGTAGAGGAGTGGAGCAAAAGTACAAGTACTGTGTATATTAAAAAAAGGCAATCAAAAGTGTGATAGATATTGTTTTTATTATTTAAAACGTGTGAAAGGCCATACAGGTGTTTACAAAAACAGAAAACTACATCTGCATTAGCATCAACAGCACTTCATCTACTATTATTTATTATTCCAGTCAGAATCCTGAGCTTAGCCTTTATGCTAGCGTGTAATGGCTAGTAAGATAGGTTAGCTTTAGCTAACGTGATCATACAGCTAGCCAGCTAGGTTAGCTTTAGCTAATGTTAGCTGCTACGTCCTGAGTGAACAGGGAGAATGGAACTAGCGCTTATTTACTAGCTTATATGTCATTGTATTTTTTAACCCACCTTGATATGCTTCTTCAGATTAGATGGGGAATTTTTAAAGGCCATGATTTCGCATATTTTTGGAAGGCTTTTTTTTATAGGCTATGCTTGATGGCTCAAATCGGCCATTGAGGAACCAGCTTCCCAAACCCTGACAGAGCTATCTATCATTACGTTTACATATCAGTAACGAGTAACGATTCAGCCCGTGAAAAATCGATCGGAGTAAAAGTATTAAATTAATCAAAAATATGTAGTGGAATAGAAGTAAAAGTAGGAAAAAAATATCAACTCCGATAAAGTACAGATGCTGCATTTTGGTACTTAAGTACAGTACTTAAGTAGTTCTACTGCGTTACTGTACATCTCTGCTATTTAACCATAAGTTCGGCCCACAGATCCGAGTTTCTCTTCAACGTCAAGGGCTGGTGATAGCAGCTCATCATGTACAGATATATTTTGATAATATACATAAAGATAAAATATAGGAAGTTATATAAAGACCTTATATAAAAGAACTTACACAAAGTAATTTGTATGATTCACTCCGAGTTCCACACAGTGGACTGAACTCAGTGGATTAGCAGCTGGAAAGATGGCAATTTGTGTTCCTCTTCTTAATCCAACTGCTTTTGATAACATGCTATGTGAGTATGCAGATGGGGGTGGAGATTTCCGCAAAAAAAGAAATAGGTTTCCTTGTTGACATCAGAGAGAACATATAAATAGACCTGTCATCTGTACGATTCATTCTGCGTTCTACTTGGTGAACTCCCTGCTTTAACAACTGGAAAGGTGATATTTCTTTCTTTAACTTCTTAATGATCAAACTTCCTAGGACATATGATGCAATTTGTGATCTGAACTTGGTGATACACTTTCTAAACCAGATTAACACGTTCCAGACAACGCATCTTAATTTTGGTTAAATATTTTCAAATGTTCCACTCTGCTGAACATTTCTTAATAAAAAATTTGCATCTAAGCCCTCGTTATCTTTGTTAATACAATTTCATGTATTTCTTCTTCTCTTCTCAGATGGCCTCAGGTTGTTACTTGGTTTTCTTCAGCTTTGTCATCAGCGTCCTGATTGCTGTAAGTAAACCGAAGCTCCAGCCTTTTGTGGCCATGCCGAATTACCATGGAAAAGACTAAAGTATTCCATGTTCTTAAGCAATGATGCAATTCTGATTATATTTGCATAATTTTTAATTGAAGCTACGGTACAAAATGAATGTCTCTTGAAAGATTGTAAATGACAAAAAGAAATTCTTAAAATCAAATTTGTATTCAGAGAGTCTCTTGATCCAAATGAACTTCTGCAGAGGCCTTAGACACAGAATCCATTAGCTTGGCTTCAAAAGTTCATGTCAGCCTCATAACTTCTGGCTTTTCAGCCTAAATACTGGAGACCAACATATTTCTCTGGAAAAATAACAACTCCTTACTGGTTTTGATTTGTGTTCACAGAGCTCCTACCAGCAGGAAGCTGATGCGGAAGGTAAGAAGCTGTAATCTGTTTCCCGGTAAAACCGTGTTGAAATTACCTGAAATAGAGAGGTCAACCTTCTGCACATTCGTAGGGAATAAAAGGTTTTGATGAGAGTGAGAAGTTTAACTTTAATCATGGGTCAAACTCTTGTATTTGCTCTTCTAATCTTCTGTCCAACCTAAAAACTGTGGCAGCTCCTCCTGGATGTTCACTTAACTGTCCCTCCGGATGGACGCAGTTTGGCTCTAGATGCTTCATTTTCCACTACACAGCAAAGACGTGGATTGATGCAGAGGTAGGTAACCGAGCAATATCCTATTATAGGAATGAGCCTGGTGGGAAGTTTAAACGATCAATGGAAATCTTCTCAAATCTACAAAGGTAGAATTAAAGTAGAATCCCTCATCTCAGGGGACATAGGCTCTGGGAGAGTGAATGATGCAGTGTCTAAAAAACCTGTCTATTATAAAAAAAACAGACCCAGCATTTTGAAGGCAGAGACTCGAATGACAACATTCATTATACTGTAAACTGAAGCAGAAACTGCTGATCACTCCAACAATGGATTAAAAAAACAGTAAAACAGGGTGCTCATCAGTAAGTATGAGACTCTCAGAAGCGAAATAACTAAAAATGGGGGAAGCAACAAGACTACAAACAGAGAAGTAATGAAGAGAAATGAGTTCTGTTGGAAACAATCAGGAACATCTTCCTGGCATCCCCACAGCATACAATGATAATACAAATACAAATAATAAAACTGGAAAACAAGAAAATGACGACTTCTGATATCTGTTTAGAATTAGTTTGCTTTCATTTGCCTACTTTTATGGGTATACAGAAAAAAAGAAAAATATCTCCACAGTTTTACACTAACTTTGAAACACGCTTCCCTTTTTAGAATCACTGCTTGTCTATTGGTGGGAATTTGGCCTCGATCCACTCTGCTGAGGAAAACAAATTCCTCAGTGACCTGATTTTGAGAGTGACTGGCAGGCGTCCCCTTACCTGGATCGGAGGATTTGATGCAGTTGGAGTAAGTTACACACTGCAGCTAAAACATTTTTATGTTTTTTTTTTCTAAATTCACATCAGTAAATAACCAGCATTTATTCATTTTGAAGAAATTTGTTGATACAAAACTGAGCCCACATTATATGAGCTCTTTTTTTTTTGGTGCAAACTGCTCGATTTTCTAAGCTGATTTTACAATGTAACCATGAATTTCTCCCTTTCTTACATTGTATTTCCTCTGTTAGGAGAAACAGTGGCTGTGGAGTGACGGGTCTCCAGCTAAATACTTCACCTGGAGTCAAGGACAACCTGACAATAGAGGCGGAAACGAACACTGTATCGAGATGAATTACGGAGGTATGAGCATTTTAAGATTTTTGTCTCTGATTTCAGAAACACTGAACAAGTCCTAAGAGAAAGTTCTCGCTTTTTATGTCAACAACACATGAAGCCAAAAAGGAACATTTACACTGAAGATACGTGCAAAAACAATTTAAGGGAAATAAAACTTGTGGTGAGCCATTTTCTGGCCAATCACCAATCTTTAAAAAGATACTGACCTTTCTTAAAGATTAATAATAATCACATAAAATTAAGGAAATGGGGGCTGATCTAAATGCTAGCCCATTGAGTGGTTCACCTAGAAAAATCATCACATTTGAACTGCTGTTAAACGGGGGCCTGCTTATCATTGGCATAAATCAATTAACTGCTTTGGGTCACAACACAGCCCTTTGACAGTCTTTCAAATTTTATACTGGAAAATTTTATGCAGTTGAATAGTCAGAAATGTGTGTCAAACACATATTCCTGCACATTCCTTCTGTTTGCTTCATATTTTTTCTTCTCATAAATCTCTAAACAGGACCATTCTGGAACGACAGACCGTGCCATAACAAAATACACTTTCTTTGTGCCAAGAAGCTGTGATGCATCTCGCCATGTCAGCTAAAAGGATCAGCAAAGTCTTTGTTCCTTTTATAACCTCAACATGATTTCAAATTTCTCTTTTTTCTCCCAATCATATAATACCACTGAGTCTATTAATCTGTCGATCTGATCGTAATCCTAAATAAAATTATTCAAAGTCAGTGTTTGGCTGGTCTCCTTTCTATGACTTTATGCTTCTGCTGTAGCTTAGGCACTGACACAAGCCTTCTCAGGCTTTCAAACTGTAATTTTGAAAAAAAATACGTACCATACATCTAGGACTCAATATTTATGCAAGTCTATAATTATAAAGGGCCAAGCTAGCAAAATTCGTTATAAAAATAGACGTCTTTGGAAAGTTTAATGGAGGTTGGAAAACCTGTGTTGACTTTCCAAGTTTATTCCTTGAGGAGTAGCATCACTTACCGAGCTGAGTTTTGATGGTTGCTTTACACTAAAGCCAAAGACCTTTCTTGGAGAATGCCATTTAATATTCTAAAATACACAAAAAAGCCAAGTAAAGGAATCCTGTGTATCTGGGAACTTTATCCTATATAAATAATTTTATTGAAAGACACAAAGCTATACTTTTGTCTCTCTCTGGAGGTCGGTCTTTTTCTAATTTCTAACCAACAAAAATGGTGAACAACAACCTAAGAACTAGAAAGTAAAAATACTGGACAACTTCTTGGATGTCATAAATGCTTTGACTCTCATCTGAAGGCTTCTTTAGTTCTTGACTGAGCGTGTGCTATTCATTATTAACTTGAGGTATCTCCCAGCCAGAACAATTGGAGTGATGTGTGTTGAACCACCACCATGCTACATTACATTTGCTGAAACCAACACTCCAAATTCCCAGTGAATAAAATCACAATGTTTGTGAACTATTTTCTTGTCTAGCTATCAAGAAAATAAAGAAAGAGACACCAACCTGGTCTTGAAGCATTCACTCTGTGGATAGAAACAATTTAGTATTAGGTCATTCTGTACAACCAACTTGGTTCCTTAATGCATTGAATGATTTGTGGTATCTTGCTGGTGTTTTACTACAACCAGTTTACTTCTTGTAAACAGCCAATGAGGAGAAAATAAATCAATGAATCTGGAATGTTGCTTTCATTTGATTTAAACATGTTTCAAACTATGGGCATCTACATGTTTCTGTTCAACTTGATTCATTTAAGAAATCAAAATGAAAAATATGATTACTCACATTTTCTCCGGTCCAGAGAAGAGCTCAGCCAAAAGAAGATGCGATGCCATCAGATGCCACATAAAGCAGAAAGGCAGGTTTACAAATAAAATTTGGAAATGTTCATACAGGTTCCATAGAGTAAGAATTGGCCAAAGCTCAGTTATTTATTACTAATGTCTTAGTCCTCTAGATCAATAATGGAATTAAGCAAAGTGACACATTAGACACCAATACCAGGTTCTATTAAACAACAGCAGATAAAACAACCTAAATTAAATCTGCCTTTGCTTAAAACTACAGAGGCATGAAACAAGTATGTGATGATTTCAGAAATATTAGAAAACACTGTTACTCTTGTTAATGCATGAACTAACAAACATACTATTTATCACTACAGGATGGTGACATATCATCACCATCAGAAATTAACATTTTTCCATCTTTGCATTGTGCAGCATGTTTTCATAAGAAGCTCATACAGCCTAAAACAAGTTCACTAGACAAAGTCACCACGATCTAAGTCTGAGACTGGCCCCGTCTATCTTTACCTCCACCTCAGGCTCTGACTGGTTTATTACACAGAAAGTTAACTTACCTGCTGGAACCAAAGTCAGCTTCCACATTCATTGCTGAGCTGCTTTCTGGTCCTGAGGCCGACGGCAGCTTCTCCGGGTCGACATTTTGGTTATTTTCAGGCGTGCGTTCCCAGTTCAGAAAAGATTTTACGCCGGCCTCAAATGTACGTAGTTGAAAACACGCCCACTTTGGTCAAAAGGTGAGGAGTTTGAAACCAGAACCAGGAAGTCTTTGCTTTGCACCCCACCTTAAAGGGCAGATCTGAGATCTGTGGGATCTTTAGAGGAAGCAGAAAAAGCCCTCACAACTTACCTGACCCACAGATTTTTATTGTTATTTTTCAAGGTGCTAAAAGATTGTGTAAGGCCTGTGTATTGTATCTCCAATGAGGCTTAAATTACTTTGGATGAGGGAGATTAAAGAAGTTCAGCTGAGGAAGATTATCCAAGTTTAAAGGTCGCTTTGCAAACATCTATCCATCTTAAAAGTTAACAGGCCTTTTCATTGACAATTAAAACATTGAAACGGTAATTTTAGAAGGGTCAGCCCGATCCAAAAGTTGAAAATCCCCCCTAAATCCATTTTAGCTTCTGGATACTCGGGTAGAAATGGAGGACTGATCTTTACCATTCACATGTCGACAATTCTTCACAAAAAAAAAAGGTGTTTTAGACAGATGCTGTGAAAATGTCTTAGTGATGCACAGAAAAAGCATGCATTCAGACTACTGTCAAAACACAGCCATTTAACTGTTCACCTGAGCCAGAAAAGGTCAGAGTAAACCCAAATTCTTCATCTGAATGGAAGTTAAACATAGTCCTCCAGTTCAGTTTAATTCTAAAAACCAAAACTTTGCTACCTTCAGTCAAATCATCCCAATACCTCTTAGATCTATAAATCACAGGTTTTATATCTTACTGCTTTAAGAATGTTGTAGATTTTATCTATACCTTAAAAACTCTAAAATATAAACAAGTGTCCAATAAGTAAAATAAATGTGGCTGTCTACTTACTAACATAATCATGTACGTTCAAACAGTTCAAACTTAAAGTCATGCCACTTACCGTAGCCAATCACCAACCAGCACATTCATGGGTTGGTTTGGGGGGGGGGGGTCTGACCTTAATTTGTACTAGCTCCTGATCCTGGGATGGACAGCTTTGGGTCACATTGCTCACCCCTGAGACACACAATCAATCAATCAAGTTTATTTGTATAGCCCTTTACAATACCCAAATGGTATTCAAAGTGCTTTACAACAAAGCCATAAAACAATACAAAAAACATACAAAACATACAGAAACAACTAAAAATGCTGTAGTGGTGCAGTGAGGGTTTTCCATTAAAAAGAGACTCAAACTGGTCAAACTGGTTCTGAACAAACTAGTAAAAAAAAATGTATAAAGAAATTCTATTTAGAACTGTAAAATAGAACGATTTGAAGTCCCCTTTTGTCAGTTAACTATCGTTGACCGCGAAAAAGTTTTTTGCCGTTGGTTGACCCACTAGCAAAAAATAGCTAAATACAACAGGCAGTTAAATACGGTTCATTTCTAAGAGGTTCGTTCTCATAAAATCTTTTCATAGAGACAGAACGAAATTTAAATAATTTTACCATTGGTTTAAAGACCGCTAACACCGATCGCCAGTCATCCTCCAAGCGGGAAACTCTGAAAGCGAACGTTAGCGTCCCTGCCGGATCCAAAATGGCGGACATACTTCCTCTGCGCTCCACGAAACGCTTTCCCAATGCTGCCCCCCTGTGGCCACCCCCTGCTACTACAGGGCCGGCCAAGCCAACCGTAGAAGTCTGTCTGCATCTTAATCTGTTGCTCACTAAATTATCATCTGAGATACATAAACTTTCGGTGTGTGGTTAATGAAAAATCAGATTGTTTAGTAACAATTTTGCAATCTTTCAGAAAGAGAAAATTATCTTTAAAAAAATGTATGTACGAAAATGTATTTATTTAAAAAAATGTATTTATTTTTGGTCTCATTGATTGACGAAATGCAGCCAGATCCTCTGGCATTTAGCATAATTTCAGAATGACAGGATTCGCTTGTTATGAGCAGCGGGACCCAGGCGGAGTCTACGTTTACACGACTCCGCCCTCCTCTGGCGTGGTGTCACGTCAAAAATCTGCAGATCCCACTTTATAGGCCGACACCAACTCATGCTGCGTTCACGTAAACCCGGCATTCTGTTATTCCTTCCTAATGTCGAGAACAATCACAAAAATGACCTCAGATTGTCTCATTTCCCACTTGGTGACTTTTCCGAAATGTATCAGGTCATTTTTCTGTGGTGTGGCCTCTGAGGAATTGTTGATCTGAAGCAATTACAAATTACAGTAAACACGTTGGCCTACAGATTACAGGAGTATCGTATTTTCCGAGGTTTTAACGCATCACTATCACATGTTGTCTGGGGGACGGATGGGTCGCTTTCGCTGGTGGTATTTAACCCCAGGAAAGAGAGCGACTGGAGGCTTTCTCTGCCGCCTGAGTCCCGCTGAAGTTTGGCCCGTTTTCCGGGCTTCAGCCAATAGCATCCCCGTTACCTAGCCGTTAGTTAGCCGTTGGCTAGCAGTAAGTTAGCCGTTCGTTAGCTGTTGACTAGCCGTTCGTTAGCCGTTGGCTAGCCGTCTGTTAGCCGTTGGCTAGCAGTTAGTTAGCAATTAGTTGGCCGTTGGCTAGCGGTTCGTTAGCCGTTGGCTAGCTGTCAGTTAGCCATTAGCTAGCGGTTCGTTAGCCGTTGGCCAGCTGTTAGTGAGCCATTAGTTGGCCGTTAGTTAGCCGTTGGCTAGCAGTTAGTTAGCCATTAGTTGGCCGTTAGTTAGCCGTTGGCTAGCTGTTCGTTAGCCGTTGGCTAGCAGTTAGTTAGCCGTTGGCTAGCCGTCTGTTAGCCGTCCGTTAGCCGTTATCCAGCCGCTCTAACTGAAACAGCGGCTCCCATCTGGGGCTGTGTGAGCAGGGACGGGCCGGTCTAACGCCGTGGGGCGGCCGGCAGCGGCAGGCGGGACCCGGCCTGGCGGTCCTCCACCCCCCGTACCGCCCTCCCTCCGGGCCCCGGGGCGGCTCCGGCCGTCATGGTGAACCAGGTGCAGCGGGTGGACGGAGGCTGGCAGTCCGCCCGGAGCGACTCCAGCGGGGGCAGCAGCAGCGGGGACAGCTCCGGGGAGGGCTCCCGCTGCTCCACGCCGGGGCCGGAGGGGGACCGCGGGGACCGGCTGCGGGAGAAGATGCGCCGGAGGACGGAGGCCGGGGACCGCTGGTTCTCGCTGGAGTTCTTCCCCCCGCGCACCGCCAGCGGGGCCGTCAACCTCATCTCCAGGCAGGTGGAGCCCCGGTTCACCCGGGGGCCGGCCTCCGGTTACACCGTTTAAAATAGCCTAAAGCAATATCTTCAGGCTTTAGGCAAATTAAACTGTTCACAAGTTCTTCAAAGTGCAAATATCATCAGTTGGCATAAGCTTGTATATACATTTAATTTTCTAATGAATCAGAAAATGAGGCCCAAAGAAAAAAAGTGTCTTTAAATTTCTTTTTTGTTGTGATTTTCCATGTATTTGGACCTAAAAAAGAACATTACATTAAATTATTTTAAATATATTTTTAATTTTAATTTCATAGCATGTCCACTGTGGAGGACAACAGGACGATTTGCATGGGGAAATAGAACAGGCTTTAGATAATTAAATGATAAAAAAGAAGATATCTTAAAAAGGGATATTTACCTAAGAACTCTTAGGAAAAAAGTAAAGTTCCCAGCATGCAAACCTGTCACACACACATCACTGGAAAGCCCAGGATGTGCTCTACAGAACACTATAGGGCGGATAGGGTAACTCCAGATACTTAGGGGGGGTACAGGGGGACAAAGGTCCACTATAATGGACATAAATGAATGGGCCGGGTCTCAGGAGGATATAATGAACATGCATTTGGGATTTCACTGTAATTATTTACAAAGATAAAGATAAAGACAGACTTTATTGATCTCACAGTGGAGAAATTCACGTGTCACATCGGCTCTTATAATCAAAAGGTGATGATTATAGTATATATATATTCACAATGCTGCAACAATGCTGCACTATTATCTATCTATCTATCTATCTATCTATCTATCTATCTATCTATCTATCTATGGATTGTAGTGCAGTTCTGTGAAGTCTTAGGGCAGCAGGGATAAATGACCTACAGTAGTTCTCATTTTTACACACAGGGTTGTATTTTTCAGTTTTATTATTTCTGTCCTATACTTTTATTTCTACATTTTATTTCTTGCTTCTCATAGAAGTGTTGTGTTGTGCACCAAACACCAAGGCAAATTCCTTGTAAGTCTAAAAACCTACTTGGCAATAAACCTTATTCTGATTCGGATTCTTTTTTTATTTATTTATTTATTTTTTATTGATAAATTGATCATTTATTACTTTAAAAAACTGATTTAATGTAGTAGCAAACTGGCCAAGGT
>JABUIW010040416.1:0-13397 GCA_013363375.1 Menidia beryllina | reverse complement strand
TGTACATAAACATATTATTATACATATATTATTTTAGATCTGCTGTACATAAACATTATTATACATATATTATTTTAGATCTGTTGTATATACACATATTATCATACATATATTATTTTAGATCTGCTGTATATATACATGTTATTATACATATATTATTTTAGACCTGCTGTATATACACGTTATTATACATATATTATTTTAGATCGGTTGTATATACACATATTATTATACATATATTTTAGATCTGTTGTATATATACATATTATTCTACATATATCATTTTAGATCTGTTGTATATACACATATTATTATACATTTATTATTTTAGATCTGCTGTATATAATTATACATATATTATTTTGGATCGGTTGTATATATACATATATTATTTTAGATCTGCTGTATATATACATATTATTATACATATATTATTTTAGATCTGCTGTATATATATACATATTATTATACGTATATCATTTTAGATCGGTTGTATATATACATATTATTATACATATATTATTTTAGATCTGCTGTATATATATACATATCCTTAGGATCCGCCGGGCTCAGGACCTCTCGGGCCTGACTTCCTCACCTGAACATACATGTTGCTGACTTGACTCTCACACAGCAGGTGAGTGGAGCGTCCACTCAGGGTGGGGTCCACCACCCCCCCACACGCCTGGATGACCTAATGGGGACACACAGTCAGGGCTCTGCCCAATGGGAAGGCTTCAGGAGGGAGGGATGGATGGATGGATGGAGGGAGGGCCTACCCGCTTCCAGGTGGCCAGCAGCTGCTTGTCGGCCATCTGTTCCGGGTAGTCGGCCATAGCAAACACACAGCCCAGCAGGAAGCCGTCCGGAGGAACTGGGACAGGAGAACAGGTGTAGGCCGTCAGGTACACGCACTGGGGACGTCCCCGTCCAGCTTTATGACCCGATCCCGGCCTATCAGAGCCTGGACTAAAGGCTAAAGTTATTTATCTACTTACTTAGCTGTCAGACTCATGTTGAACAGGGATTTACTCTGATAACAACTTAATGGTTAGGACACAGACCTGTGGGTTACAGATGCTAATGCTAAGATAATAACTTAATGGTTAGGACACAGACCTGTGGGTTACAGATGCTAATGCTAAGATAACAACTTAATGGTTAGGACACAGACCTGTGGTTACAGATGCTAATGCTAATGCTCTGATAACAACTTAATGGTTAGGACACAGACCTGTAGTTACAGATGCTAATGCTAATGCTCTGATAACAACTTAATGGTTAGGACAAAGACCTGTGGTTACAGATGCTAATGCTAATGCTCTGATAACAACTTAATGGTTAGGACACAGACCTGTGGGTTACAGATGCTAATGCTAATGCTAACACTGGATATGGAGTCTGGATCGGTGTTTTCTCCTGCCGGCTGATACGCAGTTTTTAGCTAATATCGGCTGCCGATCGGATCCAGATATCGGATCGGGACCAGCCTAGTTCTGACCCGTGTTTCTCCAGGGATGAAGGGTCTGATTAGGGTCGGATAAGGGTCCAGAAAAGGGTCTAGTTTGGGTCCGATTAAGGTCTGATTAGGGTCCAATAAGGGTCAGATTAGGGTCCAGAAATGAGTCCAGTTAGGGTCTGATTAGGCTAAAATTAGGGTCTGATTAGGGTCCATTTAGTGTCTGATTTTGGTCTGTTTAGGGTTTAATTAGAGGGTCTGATTAGGGTCCAATTAAAGTGGGATTAGGGTTCAGAAAAGGGTCCGATTAAGGTCAGATTAGGATCTAATTTGGGTCTAATTAGGGTTTGATTGGGGCCTGAATAGGGACCAATTAGGGTCCGATTAGGGTCCGATTAGGGTTGAACTGTGGTTTAGCAGATGCTAACGCTAACGGGCGTTCGGTACTCACTCTCCTGCCGGGGCTCGTGTCCGTACAGCTGTGCGACGTGCGTGTGCTGCTGCATCTGTGTCTGCATGATGGGCGTGGCCGTCTGGTGTCCCTGGTTCTGGCCCTGGTTCTGGTTCTGGTTCTGGTGCAGCTGCAGGTGCATGTGCTGCTTGTGCATGAGCTGCTGCTGGAGCAGCTGCTGCTGCTGCTGCTGCAGGTGCAGTTGCTGGTTCTGTTGTTGCTGTTGTTGCTGCTGTTGTTGTTGTTGCTGTTGGAGCTGCATCTGCATGCGCTGCTGCTGCTGGAACTGCTGCAGCTGCTGCTGGAGCGCCTGCTGCTGCTGCAGCTGCTGCAGCCCGGGGCGCAGCAGCTGCTGCGGCCGCAGCTGGGAGTACTGGTTCTGCGGGTTCTGCTGGTTCTGGGGGAACAGCTGCTGCTGCTGGTGCTGAGTCTGGAGCTGCAGGAACTGGGGTTGGGACAGTTGGGACAGCTGTGGGGGGAAGCCCTGAGCCCCTGGCTGCTGTTGAATCTGCTGCTGTTGCATCTGCTGCTGCTGCTGCTGCATCTGGTGGTGCATTATGGGATGCGGCTGGGGGGGGGGCGGCTGCTGCTGCTGCTGGAGCAGCTGCTGCTGCTGCTCGGCCGTCAGAGGCTGGCCCGGGAGTTTGGGGTGGGAGAACAGGGAGGCCCCGGTGCTGTTGGGGGGGGGCGGCCCGTGGCTGTGGTTGGGGGGCTGGTCCAGGGGTTTGACCTGGTGGCCCGACAGGTTCTGGAGAATCTGCAGAGGGGAGGAAACAAGCAGAGGTTAGCAAAAGTTCAGTTAATCACAACAGGAATCTCACAGTCTTTCCAAACAGGGAAGGTCAGACTCTGAAGTTAATTACAGAAACCCACAAGGGACCCGGGACCACAGGGACCACCACATTAATGACCCTAACTCTAACCCTAACCCTTCATAATGGTGAGAAATAAATATTTGTTGGTTAAACTTGTTTGGACTTATTGTACAAACCTATTTAACATCCACTATTTTAACATAATATTATGGACCACTAGGGACCAGGGGCCAGGGACAAGGGACCAGGGGCCCGGGACCACCAGGGGAACATCAGGGACCAGGGCCAGGGACCAACAGGGACTAGTGACCACCAGGGGACCAGGTCCAGGGACAACCAGGGGACCAGGGACCAGGGCCAGGGACCAACAGGGACTAGTGACCACCAGGAGACCAGGTCTAGGGACAACCAGGGGACCAGGGACCACCAGGGGCCACCAGGGGACCAGGGCCAGGGACCACCAGGGACCAGAGAACACCAGGGACCACCAGGGCCCCGGGACCACCTAGAACCAGGGGCCCAGGACCACCAGGGGACCAGGACCTGGGACCTGGACACCTGGCCAGTGGTTGGGTCTCCTTACGTGAGCCACGTTGGCGGGTCGGGCGGCCGGCTGCATCTCAGAGCTGTTGGTGATGTTCCGGAGGGTCCTGATGGTCGGGCTCCATCCGTGGATGCCGTCTGGGACAGAGACGCCTGCAGCAGAGGGGGGAGAGAGGGGTCAGCATCCAGGTTTCTGATCTGACCCTGGCCTATCAGAGTCTGTCCTACAGTTATTTATCTACTTACTTAGCTGTCAGACTCATGTTGAACAGGGATTTACTCTGATAACAACTTAATGGTTAGGACACAGACCTGTGGGTTACAGATGCTAATGCTAATGCTCCGATAACAACTTAATGGTTAGGACACAGACCTGTGGGTTACAGATGCTAATGCTAATGCTAACACTGGAACATGAGTCTGGATCGGTGTTTTCTCCTGCCGGCCGATATGCAGTTTTTTGTAAGTACCAGCGGCCGACCGAATCCAGATATCGGATCAGGACCAGCCTAGTTCTGACCCGTGTTTCTACAGGGGTGAAGGGTCCAATTAGGGTCTGAATAGGGTCCAGTTAGAGTCAGATTAGGGTCCAATAAGAGGGTCTGATTAAAGTCCAGTTAGGGTCAGATTAAGGTCCGATTAAGGTCTAGTTAGGGTCCAGAAAAGGGTCCGATTAGAGTGCAGAAAAGGGTCTGATTAGGGTCCAGAAAAGGGTCTGATTAGGATCTGATTAGGGTCCGATTAGGGTCCGATTAGGGTCTGATTAGGGTCTAATTAGGGTCTGAATAGCGTCCGATTAGGATCTGATTAGGGTCCAGTTGGGGTCTGATTAGGGTCCGATTAGGGTTCAACTCATTTTGAAAAGGGATTTACTCTGATAACAACTTAATGGTTAGGACACAGACCTGTGGGTTACAGATGCTAATGCTCTGATAACAACTTAATGGTTAGGACACAGACCTGTGGGTTACAGATGCTAATGCTAAAACTGGATCTGGAGTCTGATTAGGGACCTATTAGGGTCCAGTTAGGTCAGTGCTTCTCAAATAGTGGGGCGCGCCCCCCTTGGGGGCCGCGGTGCGATACCTGGGGGGGCACGTGTGACCCTGGGGAACAGCCTTTTTTTTTTTGGCCGTACTAGTATAAAGTGTAATTGCGCATCCACTCCAATAGGCGGAGTGGCGCTCTCATCGTTACTTCAGCGCAACATTTTACGACTTAAAGACGACAGGTTAGCCTCGGTTAGCATCTGTGTTCTGTCTGTAGCCTCCGTTATTCAACCTAACAACCCCCAACATGAAAAAGTTTTTAACAGGGATGAAGAGAGACAAAGATAACGAGACAAAAGAAAGTCACCCGAAAGCTAAGAGTTTTATATATTGTGCTCCTGAGTTAATGTTGCTTAACTAAATATAAATTAGTTATTATTCTTAATGTTTTTGGTAGTTTATTAGCTATTATAATTATTAAATATTATTTACTGATTTGATTTAATTTTGCAATGGTGCAATTATTTGGTCAAACATGTTTACAGTTTAAACAAGGATTTATTTATCTTTAATTTCAGGCATTGATGCACTTAAAATCTTTTCTGTCGCAGACTTAAAACACGATTTAATAAAGTTATTCTTTGTAAGTTTGACCATATGTCTTTCTTTTTTCCTTTTCTTTAATGTTAATAAGGATAAAATATGTAGAGATGTATAGTGATGGTGGGGGGTGTGGGGCGCAAATAGTTTTCTTCTCGCTAGGGGGGCGTAACAGAAAATAATTGAGAAGCACTGAGTTAGGTACTGATTAGGGACCCATTATGGACCTACAGTGATCCCTCGTTTATCGCGGGGGTTACGTTCCGAAAATGACCCGCGATAAGTGAAATCCGCGAAATAGAAAACTTTTTTTTTTTTTTACAATTAGCAACTATTACATGTATACAAATACAGTGACTAGCGTGTAGGCCGTTTCACTGCTCTTCAGACTGGGCCGCTGCATCCTGACTGCGCTCTGCGGTGTTCTCTTCTTCTGAAGGTGTGTTTGTTCGGGAGAAGAACACAGTGATAGGCAGCTGTTGTCGCTCTTTTTTCTTCTTTGCAAAAAGATCCTGGTACACCGACATGCCACCATCGATGACGTTGGAGAACTGTAATGAACGGCTCATCAAAGGCTCCCGTTCCTCAGCTACTCGCTTAAGTTCAGTGGCCATTCGCACCACGGTTGCTAAGCGACCAAGCGTTAGTCCTATGTTTTGATACAAGAAGCGGGAGTGAGTTTTTTAGCGAATCAGAATGCAGTGCACAATGCACCCCAAAAAAAAAAAAAAATGCATTATGAAAATCCGCGAAATAGCGAATCCGCGATAAGTGAACCGCGAAGTGGCGAGGGATCACTGTATTAGGGTCTGGTCAGGGTCCCTGGCGCCCGTCTGGCCCTGCTGACCTTGCTGGATGGGGTGGCCGATGGCGGCGGCGGCGGCGTGGGCCTCGGCGGGCCCGGCTCCGCCCCCCGGGGCCGGAGGCACGGTGGCACACAGGTTAATCAGCCCGGCCCCGGCCGAGGACGCCCCGGGGTCCTTGCTGCCCGGGGGGCCCCCCCTCCGTCTGGCTGTGCCCGCCAGGATAGCGGCCGTGGGGGCGACCACCTAAAAGGAGGAGAGGTGGTGTGGTGGTTAGCATAGCATTTTGTAATTTGAGGTTATTGAAATTTAATGATTTAGTTGATTATAATATTTTGTTGGTTATGTATAAGGCACACCTAAAAACATTACCCCTAAACATCCAAATAAATTTTGAAAAAAGAGAGAGTAGTTATAACCTTAAGGGGACACAGATTTTTAAGAAACCTAAATTTAGAACTTGTTTGAAAGAACGATGTACCTCGATACAAGGAGTCGAACTGTGGAACGACCTACAAAACGACGTTAAAAATGTTAAATCATTACACATGTTTAAAAGAATGTTAAAGACTGGTTTTTTGAAGAAGTATGAAATAGTATAAAGTCAGAGTATAGCATCGTTCAGTTGAGATTGATGATTGACCTCGTTTCTTGTTCTTCCTTTGTTTTCTTTTTTTGTCACATAAGACAAATCAAATTTTTTTTTTTCCTTTTTTTGTTGTTTTCATCCATAGTTGAGAAAAAGGGGCAGATATTATAAGATTATTTTCTTCTTTCTGCTACCTTTCACTTCATTTTTTTTAAATACATTTTTCTTTGTATTGAATGAAAGGAATAATTTTTCTTTGTATTGAATGAAATGAATAAATAAAAAAATAAAAAATAAAAAAAATAGCTTTGGATAAAAGCGTCTGCCAAATGCATGGACATTAGGGGTGGGACGGTTCACAAAACCCACGGTTCGGTTCGGTTCGCGGTTTCGTGGTCACGGTTTTGGGTTCGGTTCGGTATGTGTTGATTGTTAGGTAAATCTATTATGTCTTGTATAGTCGGGTTAAAACTGAAAGAAAAAAGCAGTCTGACATTTGATCCATTATTGTGACAGTCTTAGGTTAAAGTAGGTGAGATTCTGGCATTGCAAGAGAGGAAACAGTGCTAACTCCAACATGTGCTTCCCTCTAAATGCAAACTGGTCCATACAGCAGACCTAGAAACTGCTGTTGGCGGTCTGATTTTTATTATCGGCTACGCTGCTTCTTCTTCTTCTTGTTTCCTACTGGTGGTTGGCTTTGGGTGCAGTAGCGCCCCCTTCTGCTCTGGAGTGTAAACGCTTCCCTCTGAGAAAAAGGAGCAGCAGGAACCGAACGCAACACACGCGAACCGAACCGAGACAGCCCAACCCGACGGTTCGGACGGTTTTCAGAAACCGCCCCATCCCTAATGAACATGAACACGAACACCTCGGCGGGGGTCCAGTTCAGGTTGGTGCCCTCCTTCTCCGTGGAGGAGTCGTCGTCCGAGTCGTCGAACATCCGCTCGCCGCGGCGTTCCGGTTTTCTGGGGGAGGTGGGCGAGACCGAGTTGAGCCGTTTGGGTCCGGGGCGTCTCCGGGGGCTGGACTCCTCCCCCGAAGAGCCCCCGCTGGACTGCCGGGACCTGCGGGGGCTGTAGCTCCCGTCGGAGTGGGAGGGCAGGTCGTAGGACTCGGCCTCGCTGGCCTCCTCCTCCTGGATGTACGTGAGCCTGGGGTGGTACAGGGCCTCATCCTTCCTGCTTTTGTCTGGGAAAACAAGGAGAAAAAGGGGGGAAACGTGTCAAACACGGGTGTCTTTCAGACTGGCTAGCTCCATTAGCTTGCAAGGTGGATCTTGACAACGAAAGGTTGATTACTTGGCTACCAGTGTAACAGAGCTAAGACCTTATTCCTGCACAATAAATATGTTATATATATATATAAATATGCCTGGGGTGGTACAGAGCCTCATCCTTCCTGCTTTTGTCTGGGAAAACAAGGAGAAAAAGGGGGGAAACATATCAAACATGGTGTCTTTCAGACTAGCTAGCTCCATTAGCTTGCTAGCTTCTAATTAGCTTCAGCCTGTTTGATCAACAGACAAACACAAGGTGGTTCTTGACAACGAAATGTCGATTACTTGGCTACCAGTGTAACAGAGCTAAGACCTTATTCCTGCACAATAAACATGTTTTCTATAACTAAGCGCTAAGAGCTAGCTAAGAGCTAGCTTAGTTATAGAACATAGAACTGTTAACATAGAACTTAGTTAACAGGGGGGAAACATATCAAACATGGTGTCTTTGAGACTAGCAAGCTCCATTAGCTTGCTAGCTTCTAATTAGCTTCAGCCAATCACAGCCTGATCGATCAATAGACTTAGACTTCCTTTATTGTCATTGCACAAAAAACACAAGGTGAATCTTGACAACAAAAAGTTGATTACTTGGCTACCAGTAAATATAAACTACAATATATGGTAAATAAATAAGTACAGTAGTACAGTACAGTAAATATCAGTACAATAAATATGTTTTTTAAGAGCTAGCTTAGTTATAGAACACAGAACTGTTAACATAGAACTTAGTTAATAGGGGGAAACATATCATACATGGTGTCTTTCAGACTAGCTAGCTCCATTAGCTTGCTAGCTTCTAATTAGCTTCAGCCAATCACAGCCTGTTCGATCAACAGACAAACACAAGGTGGTTCTTGACAACGAAATGTCGATTACTTGGCTACCAGTGTATCAGAGCTAAGACCTTATTCCTGCACAATACATATGTTTTCTATAACTATAACTATATATTTATAACTAACTATATATCTATAACTAAGCGCTAACAGCTAGCTTAGTTATAGAACATAGAACTGTTAACATAAAACTTAGTTAACAGGGGGGAAACATATCAAACATGGTGTCTTTCAGACTAGCTTGCTCCATTAGCTTGCTAGCTTCTAATTAGCTTCAGCCTGTACGATCAACAGACAAACACAAGGTGGTTCTTGACAACGAAATGTCGATTACTTGGCTACCAGTGTAACAGAGCTAAGACCTTATTCCTGCACAATACATATGTTTTCTATAACTATAACTATATATTTATAACTAACTATATATCTATAACTAAGCGCTAAGAGCTAGCTTAGTTATAGAACATAGAACTTAGTTAACTGGGGGGAAAAAATATCAAACATGGTGTCTTTCAGACTGATTACCAGCTATGGAAGTCTGCCTCTTGTTCTAGCTAGCTTTAGCAATTACGTGTATTATGGAGAGTCTATCTTGTTATTGGGATTAAAGGAACTGCATTAGCTTGGTTTAAGACATATCTGTCTTATACATTCAAGTTTGTTCATGTAGTAATAACTCCCCTCTGGGATTATTAAAGTAGTTATGGTTCTGATTCTGTGTAAATAAAGAATATTCTGCCCTCAGGAGAGTTAGTGGTGGAGTTCCTCTGGGTTAGGGTTCAAATTCTAACCCTAATTGTCCCTTTACTTTATATACATATAGGAATGACTTTACCTTTGACAGAATCTGTTATCCAGTCTGGGGTGACTATCTTGATGCCACAGTGTTTCAAGGCACACTCAAACTTTGCCTGGAGATAAAAAGCAGAACACAAAAAAAAAATGGCATCATCATGAGGTTGGATGAGCAACAAAGACTAGCACTTAAAAAAATATGAGTTGGTTTCTGTATTAGGGCTTAACATTTACAGAAAAAAACTCAGAGAAACCCACCCCTTTTGGCTCCTTCACCACCAGGTGGGTGACCTTCTTGTTCAGGTTGAGCTGGCAGTCCCCCCCATAGAAGGTGACATAGGCCCACAGCGCACTGAGGTCGTCTGGAAGCTGCCGGAAAGAGCACACAGAGACACGCAACCATGGTAAACAGGGGTAGAAATCACCTCTGACACAGTCACTCATAGCACACACTCATTAAAAACAACACACACACACACAGAGACACACACACACACTTACTCTGGGAAGACAGGCTGTCACCCCAAAGAAAATCTGTCCTGATTCTGGGGAGAATCCGGTAACTCTGGTGTTGGTTGTTAGGGAAAACAGCTCCACTGGCGCCACCTATTCTCTCTTTTTTTAAACAAAAAGTTTCCCACTGTGAGATTAGACATAGTTATTTAGTCGGGAGGTCAGTTCCTTCTTGTGTGAGCCACGAATGGAAGGATACGGCAGCAGGTCTCCACACCGAACGGAGAGGATCACCCAGGAGGGCTGCAAAGACACAGACAAGACAAGATAAGATAAGAAAAGCTATGATAAGATAAGATAAGATATGCTAAGCTAAGATAAGATAAAATAAGAAAAGCTATGATAAGATAAGATAAGATATGCTAAGCTAAGATAAGATAAGATAAGAAAAGCTATGATAAGATAAGATAAGATATGCTAAGCTAAGATAAGATAAGATAAGATAAGAAAAGCTATGATAAGATAAGATAAGATATGCTAAGATAAGACAATATAAGATAAGACAAGATAAGCTAAGATAAGATAATATAAGATAAGACAAGATAAGCTAAGAAAAGGCAAGATAAGCTAAAATAAGCTAAGATAAGCTAAGAAAAGACAAGATAAGATAAGATAAGCTAAGATAAGCTAAGAAAAGACAAGATAAGATAAGCTAAAATAAGCTAAGATAAGACAAGATAAGCTAAGAAAAGTCAAGATAAGCTAAAATAAGCTAAGATAAGCTAAGAAAAGACAAGATAAGATAAGCTAAAATAAGCTAAGATAAGCTGAGAAAAGGCAAGATAAGCTAAAATAAGATAAGAGAAGCTAAGAAAAGACAAGATAAGCTAAAATAAGCTAAGATAAGCTAAGAAAAGACAAGATAAGCTAAAATAAGCTAAGATAAGACAAGATAAGCTAAGAAAAGGCAAGATAAGCTAAAATAAGCTAAGATAAGCTAAGAAAAGACAAGATAAGATAATATAAGCTAAAATAAGCTAAGCTTGATCTCACAGTGGAGAAATTCACTGGTCACACATCTGCTTAGTGATTAACTCACTGACTGCCAAAGACGTCTATAGAGGTCTTTTATGTTTTTAACGAGAGTGTCTGGGGGACGATCTGCTAAAGCTTGTCCGTAAATATCGGCTTCTAGACAGAGTATGTAGTAACAAATTGACCCTCTAGGTAGCTGTGCCACTTTTGATGGGAGATGAGCATAGACTGTAGGCAAATAAGAAAAAGGGAACGGTTCTATGAGAGAACATGTCGCCGGTGAGACGCAAGTCCAGGAAGAACGGAATAAGGTAGAAACACATTTTTTTTCCTGATGAAAGAAGAGAGTCTACTCTTTCTTTTGGTGTGTTCGGTGTTTACATAGTCATAGCACAAACTATTCTGTGGCTCTGGAAAAATCAGTCAAAATGCCCAAAAAACTCTGGCAGTATGGGACTCTGTTCTGAAAATGGCTGCCAGTCGATGAGTTAAAGAAGGTGCAAACAAGGAGGAAAAGGTGGATAAAGTATAAACGATAAAAATAAATAAAAATACAAGGGAGTTACACAGATATTTCAGTGACATACTGTATGTACAATCAGGATGGCTTATATACAGTCATAGACTCATATACACAGTCATAAGTGGAGCTCATCTCAGACAGGAACTTTCAGAGCAGCTTCCCAGTTCAGGAGTAGCTCTGATCCCTAAAAAAAAAAAAAAGGAAAAATGTGTCCATAGCTACAGGAAGCCTCACCTTAACGACGGGCAGGTCAAAAACCTCTCTGGACTCGCCAACCTCCGGGTTGTCTCCATCCTCTGCGATGATGTGGGTGGCCAGGGCGTTGTAGGACACCTCCTTTCCTTTGCCTGCCTTCAGGAGCTGCACCACCTAAAATGTAGGCAGAAGACTGTCAGGTAAGCGTCCCAGGTGAGACGGAGACAGGAAAAAAAGCAGCTTCTCAAAGCAGGAACGACACAGAAACTCCCCAAAAAATATCGTTTTCTTCTCTTGTTGGCGTTTCTTTGTTCACGTTGAGCTCCACAGAATCACAGCGGAAAGGGTCAGCTATCTTATTTGCCTATAACTCTGTTTTTTAAGAGGTTCACAGGCCTCACATCTCTGGCGACAGGGGGTCAAACGGCCATGGCGCATGCGCAGTGAGCGGCGCACAAGTGGGGAAAGTTTTGACAGACTCAGACGGCTGGAAAATGTCAGCCTGGATCTGTTGCGCTATCCAACAACTCTGCAGCTCATGTACCGCCAGAATAAAGGGGAATAAAGCCCGGGAATGGATGCATTAGTCACCGGCTCCCCGCCCCCCTAACGGCTACTGTCCAGCTGTAAGCTAGCTATCGGCTAACACAGGAAGCTCTTAGCTAGGGCATCAAGGCTTAGAGGTGCTATAATAATAAGATGGAGCTAAGAAAAAAAAAGGTTTCTCAAGTCTGAGAGACAGAGAAAAGGGGTTTGGGCACAAAACAGGGGGTGTTTTGTTTAAACCCGGTTACTGAGTTAGCCTGTTGCTAACACCTTGTTCAGATGAGCTTATCTGACATGTTAGCATGATTCCAATACAGCTAAAATAAGCTAACAAATCAAACCCATACCTTCTGATCAATGTCTCCGACCAGATAGAACTTGACATCTTTGAACAGCTCGCATGTAACTTTCCCCTCCTCTTCAGACATGACTGTCCATAAACAGAGGATTCCGCCTCTGGGAGAGTTGTAGGAAGGGCGAATGTGACGGCTCCCGGCTACAAGCTAGCTGAGCTACTAGCGCCAAACCGCCGAGCGCGAACTGGACTGCACCACTCTGTGGTCCGGAGGGGTGTCCGGAAAACACTTTTCTTGTTTTTCTGTTTCCTTCTGACTGGATAACGTTTAGTATTCATATTGCCTCTCAATAGAAATTGACATCCGTTCAGAATGACTAGTATATCCGACTTGGATGTTAGCAAAGTGTTTTAACATTTACTGCGTAACCCCCCCCCCCCTAAACTTCTAACCGGAATATGCTAATGAGGCGGTCCAATGTCTCATGTGTTGCTCTTTGACCTAACTTCCGCCAGCAGGGTGCAGACTAAATAAGTTAACTGGAACAGAAAGTAATCAATGTTGACCTGCAGAGACATTACAGAGCAGGCCACATGAGAATTGAATATAAAGGAGGCCGTTTTAGAAAAAGTTTGTGGAAACTACGGGAGAACTAACAGGGTTCAAAGGTCATCAAGACCCAATTTAAGAAAAGTACAATCCACTTTTTATACACACGCAGATATAAAATACACGGCCTGCACACAAGTAAAAGACGAAAGGATCATTTTAAAGATGTAAATCTGAACATTTGCCTCTTTTGGGTTGTAAATACATATTAAATGGGACTACTGAACATACCAGGAAATTCCATTCAAAACTACTATCCCCCCACAGCATATAACATTAGGTTCAGGAAACCTACTATAAAGTTCAAAATAAATAGCTTTTCAATGTAGTATCTATATGTTTGTGTGCATTAAAGGCTGATAATGCCAGGATCTTTTCCTGGGGGAAACATATTATTATTGCAAGTCTCCAAATGTATATGTGAGCACCCCTCTCTAAATTCTAACTAAACTATTGGCATTATCATCACTAAATTTAGATCTATATATATATATATACATATATAGTTACATATGTATATATTTATTTATATTTTGTGTGGAACTTTGTATATATATATATATATATATATACAAAGT
>JABUIW010040409.1:0-12076 GCA_013363375.1 Menidia beryllina | reverse complement strand
GTGACACAAATATTTTCTAAGTTTTTTATGTTTCTTTTCCATATGGGCAGCTTCGAACCGGGGTTACTGCAACCACAACGCAGAGTACTGACCACTATACGATCACAGCTGTGTGCAGATAGGCATTGTGTGTGGAATGGAGGCAGTTCTTTGTTATTATTGGACAGAAGGCAGTTCTTTGTAATTATTGGACTGTTTTAGGGTAACCTGTATCACTAACTCAATCCATGAAGCTAAGAGTTGACCCAATTTCAATTCATCATACATCAAATTTATATCACCAGACTACAGAGAACCATCAAGAATGTGTATTTCTGAATGTTTGACTGATACATTTTCCCACAGTTGAGCTAGAAAATGGTCATCCTTCTGACACTGCAGCTGCTAAATCCTAACTCCAACTGACACAAACACAAGATCCTCCTGTATTTAGTGTAAACTATAGAATAAATATATTACAGAAACTGTATATATGGTGGGAATAGAGCAGCATTATGGAAGTAAATATGTGTCAGAATGAAGCAATTTTCTTTGGGATCAATGAAGTATAAAGTACAGTTGAGTCTTATTCAATGTTCTGCTCCCTCCTTTTTATTTGTTTGCTTTATTTTACCCAGATGTATTTAAATGCCTGTATGAAAAGAGAAGCTTGGGATTTAACTGAGAGCTTCAGCTGTGGTCCCCTTTAAGTTCAGAGGTACAAAAACCTTTTTACGAGCAACAGAGCCCAAACATTGAAATGCTAGAAATTATCAATATACAGTAAAAAACAAAACTTAACTCTTACAGAGTTGAAATTAACTCCATTTTAGATGACACGTGATCCAATCAAAAATAAGTAAAATTGACTGTATGACTAGTGTCAAATTCTCTGAGTTAAATCTACTCAATTCAGTGTAAAAATGAACAATGAAAGTAGTGAAGTTTGTTCACACTGTTCACGCTTAATAGCTAATTTTAGTCCAAATTTAGTTCTTAAAATGACGCTATAATGTGTAATGATATTTCATTTTTATTTCTCCAGTGTTATTTATATTATCTTAGTTATATGTGCCATACTACTGAACTGCTTTGATTAAAATAAATAATTATTCATACAGAAATAAAACATAAACAAGGTTACAGTCACAACTGTCTTTACTGCTCACCAGATAAAGCAACATGGAACAACAAAGAGAACGGTGTCATTCACTGCATAGGACATCTGGATGTCAGAAGGCCTGGGAAAAGCAGCTGCTCAACATGAAAAACAACAACATCCTGCATTCTCCTTGTTACTTCATGAGCATGGAAATATTCTTGAAAACATAGTGAAAAAGGTTTTCTGCTTACCTTTTAAATTCTGGCCAGTAATCGTCTGAATAAGAGTTTCCTCTGATGGACTCCGGTGGTCTCCAGTCAGATAGAGCTTCAAAGTCTGCCAATCAGGGTCCCAGCACCATTTGTTAGCCCCATTATTTTATTTAAAGCCTGAGAAAAAAAAAGAGAGATGACCCAAGTATAAAAATGTAACTTATTAATCATAACAGCGTTCGGCTGTTAACCAAAAGGTTGATGGTTTGAACTCACTCTGGGGTTTATGCAAATCAGCAGCAAGTTCATGTCAATTATATTTGTGTACTTCTGACAAGCATGACGTTAGTTAGCATCATGTTTGTTCACTTTCAGGTAATAGCAGGTCATTTTAAACTGAACAGGAATCTTTGGCCTTTTTGAATGTTCTGGTTCTGATCTGTAATGTAGTGAAAGATCTATCAGACCATGGTGTCATGGGAGGTTATGCATAAGCAATGTTCACACACAAAAAGGTCTCCATCGGCTTTCTACTAAGTCCCTTTCATTTCAGCAGGGGAGTTTCTGCTTGTCCCCTCCTTTGAAAAGCTGTGTTTCTCCATCCTCTAGAGCAAAATGACTACCATATAATTATTTTATAAGTAAAATGGAACAGTTGAAAGTGAGAGAGAGCTGTGCAGGCTGATACAAATGTGTGTATCCCAAACGGTCAGAAGTCGAATTTGAACCCACACATCCAGAAGAGACTGTGACCTTAACACAGCTCCCTGGACTGGTCACTCATTTCATTCTGATGGCAAAGCTGTCCAAATCACGAAAGCCAAGGGGAATTAGCTCAAATGGTAGAGCGCTCGCTTAGCATGTGAGAGGTAGTGGGATCAATGCCCACATTCTCCAAAGACAGTCTTTTTTTTAGTTTAGGAGGGGAATGTGTCTGTGATTGATGAGCCCCTGTTTGAAGCTCTACAACTCCTTAAGGAAGAGGTGATGTCTTAAACCTGAACACACTGATGCATGTTTTTTCCTCACTGTTATGAGACACTACATGCTTGTTAAAATCCCTTTGGAGTGAATAAATGATCTGATGATCTATGTCCAGTTTGTCCACAGGTTGAACATGCATTTCTACTCAGTGGAATATCGTGTGGTTCATTCTAACCCTGTCCACGTAGCAGACAGGTCTGGGTTAGAACCGGCGTCAAGCTCGCTCTGCTGCTCAGCGGCTGGCATGGTGATATGTGGACCTCTGGGTTATGGGCCCAGCACACTTCTGTGCCACTCTGCTTTGTACTGCGTTTCAGGGATTAGCAGTTTTGACTGAGTTTGAAAAGCATATGCTGGATAAAAGTGTCCAATTGAGTGCTTCCAAGTTTTTATTAAGGTTTCATAAAACTTTAAACCTCCAACTCACCTTCCCAGCATCAACAATCAGTTCTGGAATTTCAAAGACTGTAAAAAGAGAGTAAGGTACATTTGAGGCCTAAAATGGAACAGCAGCTCTACAACACTGGCTATCAGGAGTGGGACTTGAACACACAGCTTAATTTGAGCAGCACTTTGGACTGCTCAGCCATCCTGACACAGCTTAAGTCCTTTCTACATCAAACTCATATTTGGTTCCTCATCTGCAGAGGAAACACAGACTGGAGGTGCAGATCATTCCTAGATTCCAAAAACAGATCGTTCTAGAAATGTCTGGAAACATGGTGAATGCTGGATGAGCTGACTGAGTGGTGAAGATAATGGACTTTCTAACTCTTTGCTCTCTGCATGCTCAGGTTAGAGTCGACCAAACAATTTATTGGATCAGTTAAGTCCTGCTGCCTCCTGTTTCTTGGTTGGTCGAGGAGAGGCCCACAAGTCCACATCATCCCCTTCTTTCAGTTCAGTTTGGAGTTTCCCCACACAGGTTTGAATCCTGCTAACAACGCTTGTTCAGGTTACTGTTTGAATAACGCTTAATGAAAACGATGGTTTGAAACTAATCAATTAATCATCAGTTTGGGGTGAGAAAGAGTGTAAAAAGACTGGGTCCTGCTGTATCACTCAGGCTGCTCCACAGTGTCTATTCTCAGGTGTGATCCCACTACTGAGCAGCACGGGGGCTTTGACCTGCTCCGTTTCAGACCTGGGCCGGTGCACCCCTCCTTAGAAGACCTGGTGGTCCCGGGCTCCCCCAGGAGGACCATATCCATACCCACCTTAGTGAGGACACCCGATCAGCATAGTCCTCTGCAGCTTAGAGCTCCTGAGCTCAAACAGTCCTCCAGCCTCAGCCTCCCAGTAACTGGGATTACAGGAGCACGCCACCACACCCGGCGAGGAGCTGCTGTTCTCATCAGAGCTTTAGCTTTCACAAAGGTGACCACAAGCAAAACCTCACAAACAGCAGGAGAGTAGTAGGTGTTATTTCCTCCATGTTTCATTACCAAGGAGTCCCAAAGAAAGAATAATAAATTACAAGAAAAGTATTGAACACATGAAGAAAAGAAGCTGCAAAAAGACATGAGAGGAATGACAGCAGCTGAAATCTGTCAGACATTAGAAAGAAATCCTGATACAAATGAACATCAGTCTATAGGTTCCGGTCCAGAGAAACCAGTTGTGAGATCCTGTTCTTGACGTCAAACTGTTGTGGACATTTTATTCTAAAGCAAAACCGCAAGACCGTTCAAGTGAGTAAGAAATATAACATTTATTAAAAGGGAAAACTTCATAAAGTGAGAGCAACTAGTACCATCATACAAGTGGTTCAAATGACGCACCAAGCTGCTCTAAAGTAAAACAAATCATGGCACATATTTTACTCCTCTTCGAGTCTGGGATAAGGAGTAAAGTCTGTCTCCCATCATAGAGAAACCTGCAAGGGTACCAAACAATCCTCCAGACAAAAACTTAAGAGGTAACATATTAGGAGACCTTCTCTGAGACCCTGAAAGAGGAAAGAGTCCCATGAGAAAGAAGAACAACCTTTAGAATATACGCTCCTGGAAACTTTGCCTAAAGAAGTGAAGAAAGTGATTATATGTGGCCTGGTCAAAACTGAAGAGACCGAACACTAATACAATTTTTTATTTTGTGGGTGTTTATTCCCCGACTGAGCTTTATCAACAGCGTTAAGATTGTTTTTGTTTGTTGAGGATTTATAACAGTTTTAATTACATGAAAACAAAATTATTAATAATGACTCAGACTGCTTAACTGTATCGAACTAAACTTTAGTCTTTAGTAAACACCAGACAACAGTAGTGGCACTCTTTTCCCTCCAGTGTGTGGCCCAGACTCCAGGACAGACACACCTGGAAATCAACATGCAATGCTGTTCCGTTTTGCCCTCAGCGTGGCGGAGATATGCACCCAACTCGTTTGCCGATCTTTTCACACCACAGCAGCCAGTCACCTCGTGCTACTGCTACTTCCTTTTTCTCGTCTCGGCAAACTACGCGCTCACGCGAACAATGCCCCCTGGAGGGGAGGAATGTTACTGCATTTCTAACCCTACAGGTTAACTTGCAAAGCCCCTCTTAAGGAGAAAACCCCTTTGCAACCCATCACATTCACCTGGTTACATATACATATATTGCTTTCCACACAATGTGTACATGTATGTAGTTATTAGCTGACCATGACTGCCAGCATCACTTTCAAGATTCATATTCATGGAGAAAACTATGTGCTCTAATCATCACTAAATAGAAAGAAGGGAAAAATATTCAAAAGCTTCAATATAGGTTAAGAGAATGTTCTGTTTAGAGCTGATCACTACAGTTTCATGCTGATCACTCTGCCTCATGTAGTCATTTCTATGGGAATTCAATATGGTTGTTTTCAGCAGGAGTTTCCATGTTGTATGGGGACAGGTGATATGCTGCTAGCTGGACAGAACTGCCCCTTCACACCACTTGTTGCTCACTGGTCAGTCCGTTCTTCTGAACAATGACTTACCATGAGATAATGATTAAAAAGTGCTGAATATTGAATAAAATCCTAAATATCACATACACGGTTTCTATGAAGGCTAAAATCATGAGTTCCACACAGAGCAATGCTGTTTTTAAAGGTGGTTACACTGATATGAAACCGTTTAAACATGCTGTGTGGTTTCTGTAGATGGTGAATGCTGATATATTACAGGTTATACCACTGTGGGCTACTTAACAGGAGAAATACACTGACAGATAAAGTTCTGAAGAGGTTGATGATGTTTATTCCAGGTGGATAATACAGACTGAAGTTATAGTAGGAATGCCTGAGGGTCTTACCAGCTAAAAGCCTGCTGAAACCCTGGATTGAACCAGGGACCTTTAGATCTTCAGTCTAACGCTCTCCCAGCTGAGTTATTTCAGCTTGTATACACTGTAGGACATGTTCTGGTAATAATAATTATAATACAGTAATCCCTCGTTTATCGCGGGGGTTACGTTCCGAAAATGACCCGCGATAAGTGAAATCCGCGAAATAGAAAACTTTTTTTTTTTTTTTTACAATTAGCAACTATTACATGTATACAAATACAGTGACTCACGTGTAGTGTCGGTCCAGGCCGTTTCGTCGACATTACGGGTTTAGGAGATGTTCGAAATTACAAGATAATTTGGCCAACTTAATGTAAATTTGCTAAGCTGTTTTATGTACGTACACATAACTGCACGAGACGACAAAATGATAGCACAATTCGTAGCCTGTTTTGATACAAGAAGTGGGAGTGAGTTTTTAGCGAATCAGAATGCAGAGCACAATGCACCAAAAAAAAAAAAAAAAAAAAGGTATTATGAAAATCCGCGAAATAGGGAATCCGCGATAAGTGAACCGCGAAGTGGCGAGGGATCACTGTACTTCAGTATTTCCATTACTAAAGTTAAAGTTTTTTCTTTATATGCGATAAGTAGTATTGGTTTTATTTTAACATTTTATATCAAATTCAGACGTTAAACCATCTTCTCCTTGATTTTTATTGTTTTTCAAAGTATTTATAGCTATTTCTATTTCATTATCTGTAATATCACAGTCTATCATATCTTTTTCTTCTTTTGTTTTTTTTGGTCAGTTTAGATCATTAATAATCTTCACCCTTTAACTAATTTCTAATGCTTGTAAATAGCATTATGATTTTCTATATTGTTCTTTTTATCATCTAATAATGACTTTAATTAGTGTTTAGCTTGTTTTCTTTTTTCTTGTCCTAAAAAGTATGCAGTGGATATTTCGCCCTCTATACATTTTTTTACTCTGGCTATAATGCTCCTTCACTTTTCTTTCTTGTATTTTATTGAGTTTATTATTTCATATTTATACTTTATTACAATCATAGTGAGGATCTTTATTAAGTGATTCTTTTTCTTCCTCTATTTCATTCTTTATTTTATTTTCCAATGTATTGTCTTTCCATTTTTTATTCGTACAATAATGAATGGTTTTTTCTTTAATCTGGTTTTAACCCCTTCTTACCATTCCAGAAAATAATCTATAATCTATAGTTCATCTATCATTTAATCATATTTTTTATTGATCAATTCTATATCAATTTAATCTTCTAATAAAGTATTATTAAATGACCATAAGTACATGCTTTATTTACATTTTCTATATTTACTATAATTTCATCAGGATCGCTCAGATATGTATTTCTGTACTTTATATTTTTTATTAATCTAACCACATTTAAACTAATTAAGCATAGATCAATTCTTGTTTTAATATCCTGTAACCCAGTTGAAAAAAACATATTGAAAAAGTAAAATAAATAGTTGGTTAAAAAACGAATATTTAAATAGAATAATAAATAGTAATAATTCTGATTTTCAATTCATGAATGATGGGTTGATATTGTTAAAAAAAAACATGATTATAAGTATTTGGTACAGCAGTGCTTTTGCTGCGACGATTTGGTACTTTTATTTTGAAATCGGTTATAACGGCTTCCTGTAGAACCGGTTGTCAGTTGAGCGGAGAAGAGCGAGGAAGGAAGTCAGAATTAGAAGTTAGGAATTAGAAAGTGGAAAAAAAAGTATTTTTTAATTTGTCTATGTCACCTAAATTCTTTTTGGAGTGCGGAACGACCAGTTTTGTGAATGTTGAATGTTTTTGAAGAATCTGTTCGTCGAATATTGTTTTATTGAAACGTCTCGGTCAAGTTTTTTGAGCTGGACCTGGATGCTGCAAAGGACTGAAGACGTTAGATGGCGAGCCACCCACCCAATTGAACCGACCAATTATATGTCATTTCTCGTGGCATATGGTAGGAGTGTGGCCTGCATGTGTCACAGTAAGACAGACCTTGACTGACGTGACTCATTGACTGGATCTAACACTTTCTAACACAGAACTGAAGGAACTATTTCTCTTTTTTTTTAACACCCGGAAGGAATTATTTTTTTGTGAAGATCAAAAGGACTGTGTCACAATTTCTGAAGAACAATTCATATTTTTTATTTCATTTTGAAAGGTCAATTAATTTAAATTTGGGTAATTGTAAATAATTCATTTTTATATGGTTCATTATAAAAGAAAAAAACTTTATCTTGTGTGGTGTCTTTTAATTGCACTGTCTTTTTCCACTCTCCCCAGAGCCTAGTATCTTATTTTCTATCTTATTGAATCTGGTCCAACATTGACGTGTACATACCAGTAGTGGGTTACAATCCCTTTTACAAAACCCCTCAGAGAAAACCTTTTTATTTTTATTTATTTAATTTATTATTTATTCATTTAAGAATCTTAATCTATCAATTAAATTATTTTTTTCTCATTAAGTTGACTAAGGCTGCTCTATTAATATGTTATTATAATTATCAAATGTATCTACTGTATACTTTTGAATGGTTTCTTTCTTTAGAAATATTGGGTGCATAAATATTTATTATTCTAATAACTATATGTTAATATTTATATCTATAATTAGTATCTTCCTAAATTGTCTTTTATTTTGTTATTGTAGTATAATTGTCCATTCCATAGTTCATTTATTTCATTTATTAATTTAGTGTCCCAAATAGTTTCTTGTAAACATATTTGATCATCATTTACATTGTAAAAAAAGTTCCACAGCTTCCCTTTACTCCTCATCCCTGCCACATTTAAGGAAAGAAGAGCGACCATAGGGAGGAAGAAAATGGGGAGTCTCCCCGTTCAGTTTTCATGAACTTATTGTTCACAGCTTCATTACTTAAAGTGATTTCAAATGATCTGGGCCTTAATGGTTTACACCCAACAATACCTCCACACAAGAGTGGGATTGTTTTCATTAACTGAACCACTCATATATTCTCCTCTCCTTCCTTCTCCATAACCATAGTTAAGTATTTATCATATTAAATGTCTTTTACTGTCATTTTGCTTTTTACCACTGCGCCTGTTCCCATCTCGTTTTCCTTTTTGCCGGTCCATGTTCAAATCCCAATTATCCATCCTGAAAAGAGAAATACAACCTAAAGCGCCTCCCCACAGGCTAAGCTGATGAGGAGGGATGAAAAACAAAAAAACTAAACAACATGCTTATAATTATAAATAAAAAATCTAAAACAGTAATATTAAGCAGAGATCAGCTAAAGCTCCTCACTCTATTGCTGTGACACAGCTGCAGCAATCAAATGATGCATTCAGGGTATTTCTGAAACCAGACGCACACAGGCTGGTGGCTGTAAGCTGCAGGGTACCTGTCACACGGGCTATTTAGACCTGAGCAACACAGACAAAGTCAGCTTCTGGCTCCAGAATAAAACGCGGGACCCTAAGCGCTGGACTGGTCAGAACTTGGCTTTTCTGAATAAGGCAATGATAATCCACAGCAAATAAAGAACAATTTCACAGTAAAAAACTGGGGAGTCAATATGTCAGAGTAGATCTATTTTAACCTAGATAGAGGATTTTCAACTATATAGAGAGTAACCCCACTCTAAGAGCAGAGTTAAAGTCAGTGTGAAACCCCGCACACATGCAGTGGAACCTGAACTCATCACAGTGACACCACGCGCCAGTTGTCAGGTCTTTAGCACCGGAGGCACGTGAGGGTAGTCTGGAGCGGGTTGGACTGGAGTCGGGCCTGGCTCGGGTAAGTCATATTATGAACATGCTGGTGTTCCTAACACTGCTTAAGAATTATTTTCCATCTTAACACGGGTATCGGGTCGTGTGTGTTGATTGGGGAAATGTTGGCCATTCTTCTGTGGAGGGGCTCTCATGTCCCAAACGGCTAACGTTAGCAACCTGCTAGCAGTTCAGAAGTTCGACATTTCTTTTCGAGTTAAGCTGAACCATTAAATGCGTGTCTTTTTCCTTAATGCTGGTACACACATGAATACACGCTGCCTGTCTTATGGTTACGTTGTAAGTTATTATTTAATTGTAACTTATGCTAATCGTTAACCGTAAATTACCTTGATGCTAAGAAGTAAATCCAATGGCAGTCGGTCGGTTAGCCATTTTCTGAAGTTGCCAAGGTGTTGCCTTAAATATTACACAAAGACAAATAATGTTCACATGCCACTTAGCCTCCTGTTGCTAGCTTTCACTAAGGAATAAAGCTGTGAAGCTGTGTTTGTCAGGTTTTGTTCACCCTGTGGCAGTTTAGCAAATGGTATAATATAAAACCAGTCTTTTTCCTCCATACTACAGAATGTAGCATCAATTAATATACATCTATATATGGGATCAGAACCAGCCTAGTGCAGCTGTCATTTCTGATTTAGGCAGCAGGGGTAGGCCAAAGTGTAGTAAAAGGCACTGTCAGATTTTGTTTAGCTGAAAAAGATTCAAAATTCTTTTTTTCTTTACCAAAACAAAATATATATATGTATTTTATTTTTTTCCTGTTCAGCATCATGGCAAGTAGAATGTTTAGTACCTGCCTGGGAATACCAGCTGCTGGAAGCTGTGTTTCTTCTGCTCAGTTTGTGTGTTTTTCTTTTTTTTGGGTTAAATTAAATTTGTTTGTTTTTATTTTGTGGATTCTATCCCTCCCCATCAGCACAGTCTGTGGGGAGGCACGTTTTGGTTAAACACAGTGATGACAATGGACTCTGAACAGGACAAAGAAAAAAGGCCAAAGGATTTGGTAAGAAAACAATCCAGATTGACAGTGAGAAATCAAATATGAGAAAGATCTGACGATGGTAATAGAAGTAGAGGGTGAAGAAAACATTTCAATGGTTCATCAGACTTAGCATTAGACTCCTGTGTGGAGGAATAGTTGCATGTAGGCCATTAGGTCCACAGGCATTTCAAATAACGTTGCCATTTCTAAGCCTTCCTGTTTACATTACACATGAAGAAATACTGTAAAAAAACGGACCTCAGCTCTTTAGAGTGATAGATGATAGTGTGCAGAATATGTCTGCAGCTGGAACATCTGGTCAGAGAGGGCCCAGACTTTAACGGTCACCAGTGATGAGCACATGGACATTATGCAGGGAATGCACTGAGGGAGGAGGAAGATGTGCAGTCTGCCCCCATCTGATCAATAAATGTGTGTGTGTGTGTGTGTGTGAGCCACACTCCAGTATGGAGGAGTCTGAGCATGAGCTGGGAGAGGAGGAGCCCAAAGGTCCAGAACCAGAGGAAAGCAGCCTGGAGGCTGATGAAGCTCACAATGAGCTGGAACGGCTTTCAGAGGTAGGGAGGGCTCCAAAAACGGGTCCAACCCTCCATCTGACGGGGAGTGGTCAGAAAATGGGCACTACCCCGGAGGTTAAAGACCACGCTGTGGAGCTGGCACAGAGAGGGCTCCGGTCAGATGGAGGGAGCAGAAAGCAGAGGGAGGATGAAGACCTAAGAGGTTTTACCCCACAAATGACCAACAACAAAGCTGCATCCACTGTTAAAGTGGGAGCAAATGAACTGGAAAGGGAGCCCCTCTCAGCAAAGAATGCATCCTACTCACCCCAAAATGTGTCTGAACCCTCCCAGCTCTGACTCTGAAATGGAGGATCAGCTCATACAGATGAGAACAAGAATGAGCCAGGAACAATTAGCCAAAAGTGAACAAAGGCGAAGAAAATGAGCTAAGGGCAGACTGCACATCTTCATCCAATGCTGAATCTTATCTCGCTTAATGTAGAGAGTTTAAAGAGCACTAAAAGAGGAATTTTTAATTAACATAAATAGTAATACAATATGATTGAAAGAAAAAAAATTGGAAAAAGAAAATGATATTCTAGTAAAGGGATAAATGTTACCAGTGGAGTGTGAATACTAATGAAAGATGATGATTTAATAAATATTAGAGAAATGTAATGATGATATTGATAGATTAGAGATGTGAATAAGAAAGATATCAGAATAATAAACTGCTATGCACCCAACGCATAATCAGAAAGGAAAACTACACTGTAAAAAAAAAAGTAATTTTACGGTAAATTCTGGCAGCTGTGGTTGCCAGAATTTAACCGTAAAAATTACAGTCTGACATTTTTACAAATGCTGATTCTACAGTAATAAATGGTGTTTTATTCAACCTTTTACCGTAAAAATGAGTTTTTACCATTGAAATTGATCAAGTTTTATCCTAAAATTTCCAGTAAAACAATATTACAAATACAGTTAGAGCCATGAAATATTAAAGTATTTTGCTGTAAAATTAACAGTCTAAATGATAAAATATGTCACTGAATTATTGTATAATTACTGGGTTTTGTCTGTATTTTAAACGGTAATTAACTGGCAGCTGTGGTTGCCAGAATTTCACCGTCAAAATTACAGTAAGAGATTTTTATAGATGAGTATTGGTGTTGCTGATTCTGCGGTAATAATTATTATTTTAACCTTTTACTCTAAAAATTACTATTAT
>JABUIW010040381.1:0-10078 GCA_013363375.1 Menidia beryllina | reverse complement strand
ATAATATTCTTCAACCTATCTGTAGCCCGTCTGTTCCACGCCTCGGTGACGAAGAAAACAAGAACCAGAACGTTTGTAACTTAAATGGTTACAAGGTTATCAGTTCTTCACTGTTTAGTTTTTCTCAGTGGCAGAAGAGAAAACCTCCTGGGGGAAGGTGTGTGTGGCTGTCAGCCCCCACCAGACTGCCACAATGCTGTCATTTCTTTCCATCAAGCCCCAACACATAAATATAGCAAAAAGGGAACGGCTACATATATGCATTACAATGCAATCCAATTAACTCATTGGCTGCCAAAGACGTCTATAGACGTAAATTCAAATACAACCGTTGACTGCCAAAGACGTCTATAGGATGGTGATAAATACTAAAGTTAAAAGCTGCACCACTCTGCTGTATGTGCTGTATGTCAGGTCATGGTTAGAATGCATGAATTGTCAGGATCTCTCCTGTTAATGGTTTCATTCAAACCACTAAAACACTGTGTGAGCTCAGTGGTTCCCTAAGAGTCAGTGTCAGAGGTCAGCACCAACAACACCACAACATTATTCTGATGAGAAATAATTCACTGAGAATTTACTAACCTGTTCTCTGAGATCACCATGGTCTGATAGGTCTAATTGATTCACCAAATTACAGACTCCAGTCAGAAAATCCAAAACTATGTCCTAGTCAATAACACATTCTTCCACCAAGTGTTGAAAGCTAGCAGGATAGGAGCTTGTTCCTGCCTGGTTAGATGTGGCATCAAGCTGCTGGCATGGTGAGGTGTGGACCTCCAGAACACTTCCTCTGAGCCACTGTGCCATGTACTGTAGTTCATAGTGGGATTTGAATGCACAGCCCAATTTACAGTCACCAAACAGTTGATTTGTCTAAATAAAAGTGAACATCAACCATTTTGGCCAACATGCTGTGACCCGGATTCGAAACGGGGTTACTGCGACCACAACGCAGAGTACTGACCACTATACGATCACAGCTGTGTGCTGACAGGCATTGTGTGTGGAACAAAGAGGCTGCACAAGGCAGTTCTTTGTTATCAATGGACTGTTTTAGGGTAACCTGCATCACTAACTCAGTCCATGAAGCTCACAGTTGACCCAGTTTCAATCCGTCATATATCAAATTTTTATCCCCAGACTACAGATAACCATCAAAAATGTGTATTTCTGCAGGTTTGACTGATACATTTTCATCCAGTTGAGCTAGAAAATGGTCATCCGTCTGACACTCCAGCCACTAAATCTTAAATCCAAACTGACACAGACACAAGATCCTCCTGTGTTTAGGGTAAACTATATAATATATATATTAAAGAAACTGTATTTTTTGGTGGAAATAGAGCAACATTTGGACCGATGCTGCAATAGGACATGATAGAAAGGTTCATTTGAGCCATAATTGAACCAGCAACCTAAGGAAACCTGTTATCGAACATTTACGGCCCTCCAATTTAAAAATTGAGCTATCTAAGGAATGCATTCATTGGTTCCTCTCATTAGACCAATCCATCTATGGCCAGAGTGACCAGTCTCCAAAAATCAACAATATTATTCAACCAAACAAAACTAAAACAAAAGAAAATAACAATTTGAAAGTCAGATTTACAAGAAGTACCTGAAAGCATCTTCAGCAGTCTGGTTTAATCTCCTCGTTAGTATAGTGGTGAGTATCCCTGCCTGGCATGCAGGAGACTGGAGTTAGATTCCCTGATGGTGAGAAAAGGTGAAAAAAAGGTGAGAAAGCTATTCTTTGACACATTAACACACATCCTTTGGTTAAGAGGATACAGAGAATGAAAAACTAACAGGAATAACTATCAGAATAACTAACATTTGAACTTCTTGGTGATCATTCAGCAATAGATCCAGATCAAATGTCTGTCAAACCCAGTTTTTATACTTTGCAGCAGAAACTTCTACCACTAAATAACACAAAGCTCAACCAGAACCCTGAGAAATTAAATGATGGATGAAATCAACACTGCTGTGTTTTCACAGCAGAGAAATCTTATTATATTTATGTCATAATGTTTAGACTTGTCTGTATAGTGATGTCAAGTTTTGGTGTCAATGTTGGAACTGATTGAACTCTGTCAATTGGGATGTCACTTTTTAATATCATTGTGGCCTTTGTGATGTTGTGATTTGTGTATTTCTCAGATATAAAATAACTGAATAAGCGACCAATGAATTGATGCGACATCCGTCCAACATGCAGAGCAGCTTCTATAAAAACTATCATCACCCTGTTCTCCTGTCAATGGTTTCGTTCAAACCACTAAAACACTGTGTGAGCTCAGTGAACCATCCCTAAGTGTCCAATTCAGCACTCACATTACCAAAACATCTCTCCGACAAGGGTGGGGTTTGAACCCACGCATGCAGAGCACAATGGATTAGCAGTCCATCACCTTAACCACTCGGTCACCTCATCTCACCCTCAAAGGCAACCCTTTTCATTTAATTAAACATCTACTGATGATTTCCAGGATTTAAACCTTTAGGCTCCCCTTTCTCTTAAAAAGGTTATATTTAACTCTAAACTTAATGGGGAGCACATCTGGAACTCTCATCTAAATCACAAGCTGCTATTTTCATACAGGCATTTATATACATCTGGGTAAAATAAAGCAATTAAACAGAAAGGAGGCAGCAGATCATTGAAAATTCAACTTTACTTGGTACTTCATGTATCCAAAACCAAATTGTTGGTTGGATTCTAACCTGAGCGTGCAGATAGCAAGCTAAAAAAACTAACATTTTTTGCCTTTTTGTACGGTCTTGCATGATCTCTATTTTGGTGAAGGAATCGGACGTATCAGACCAAGGTGGCCTTGGAGGGGAGGTCCCAGGGACGTCCAACTGCTCTGAGTTTACACTATGTGTTTCTTGAAAAATGTCTTTCAAAGCGAGTCAGACCAGCTTGACTTACTTTCAGAAACTACAGGCTGACATCAGAAACGTCACAATGACATCAAACAGTGACATCACTATGGTAACACCAAAGCAGGGGAGTGTTTTGTTGTGGGTAAAGCTGGAGAGAAAGAACTGGAGAGAACACAGTCAGTGCATCCCTTCGATAGCTCAGCTGGTAAAGTGTAGTACTGTAGATGACCATTGACTGATAGATTCTGGAATCTTGAAGATTGTTCTTGACATCACGAAGATCACCATGACATCAAACGGTGTCATCACTATGGTTACAGTAACATCAGAGGCTGACATCACAGAGATCACAATGACATCACTAAGATAAAACAGTTCAATTAGTTTTTCTGCATACATTTTTAAGACTTCACTGCTTAATTTTCCATATTTAAATGGATTGAAACATCTCGTTCATCAGATCTTTCCAGCATCTACAGCCCTGTAACAGCACTGTGAACCACCTTCCAGTTTCTCTGAGATGTTCTACAGTTTAACTCAGAGCTGATTAGGTTTAGCAGTGGAACAGTTCAGCTTTCACTTTGAGCTCTGTTACAGACCTCAGTTACAGACCCAGAAAGCAGCTGTAGAACACTTTATGTACATATTCAAGCTATGAGGCTGCGTGCTGCTCATATGTATCACCCAAATGTTGATGACCCCTCATTTTTCCCTGCTTCTTCTCTTCAATCCTCATAGGAGGGACTTCAACCTGGAGTCTGACAGGAGTGGACAGGCTCAGTCTCACAGGGAGTCAGGGAAAGAATCGGCATACAAAGATTACTGGATGCCTGGATGATTTTGGTCCATGAGGCTTGGAGTGGACCCCTCTTTACCTATACAGGAAAATGTGTCCTCTGTGTCCACCATAAAGTGCCGTTGTTGATCATAAACAGTCACTGACATGGTGATGAGGCTCTTCTTGTGCGTGTGTTGAGCAGCTGGCATCATCTCTCCTTCTCAGGCTTCTGTGGTGATTTCGGTTAAGCAGCAAAGGTGGCTCGTTGGTCTAGGAGTATGATTCTCGCTTTAGGTGCGAGAGTTCTAGGTGGAAGCTGGCTCCCTTATGGGGAGCAGAAATATCTTGTGTATACTTGCTATTTTTATTTGTTTCTTCCATCCATCAATTATCGTAACCTCTTATTCCCTAAAGTGGTCGCGGGGGAACTGGAGCCTATCCCAGTAGCCAATGGGGAGATCTTTGCTCTCTGCACTCTGGTTAGAATCCAACAAACAATTTCCTTTGGGATCAATGATGTATCAAGTAAAGTTGAGTTGTTTCAAAGTCCTACCTCCTCCTGCATGTTAGCATTAGATATCCTTCTGTATATTTGTTCATTATGTCCACTGGAGAGTCATTGGTGGAACCGTGAAAAAAATTAGGAGCAAATGCAAATCTAAAATCTTAATAGGAAGTGTACAAGAATGTATGTAAGGTGCTGTAGCTTAGCTGGTCAAAGCGTCTGTCTCGTAAATAGGAGATCCTGGGTTCAAATCCCAGCAGTGCCTGAGTCTTTCATATGACTTCTTGTTCTTCACACAGGTAACTCTTGTTCTATCCAACGTACATTGATTTTCTCAGCAGTCCTGCGTAGCTCAGTTGGTAGAGCATCAGACTTTCAATCTGAGGGTTCAAGTCCCGGTTCACCCTAGATACACACAACAACTAAATGCTAATCAACTAAATGCCAATGCGATAGCCTTAATGTTAAATGGACCTTTAGAAAAACATATGGAACAGGTCTCAGTCTTGACCTGGATGCCTGCTGTGGACCACAAGCTCTGAGTTTAACAGCAATACATTAAATCACCAGATACAGTGAACACCTTCTTTACTGTTCAAGTGCAAATTTAGAGACACATATCATTCACCAAAGGTGCATTTAACCCGTAGCCCTTGGTATGCTAACATTTAGCTCAATAACAAAAAGGTGTGCACCCAGCACACACAGCAGAGTGGCTCAGAAGTAGCGTGCTGGGGCCATAACCCAGAGGTCGATGGATCGAAACCATCCTCTGCTAGCTGAAACATTCCAGGCTTTTCACTGCTACACGTACGGTATTTACATCTCAACAGTTGGTTCTTAAAATGTGGGCACATCCCCTTGGGAGGTTGTGTAAGAATGAATAAAAAAAAGTCATTGGTTGACTGAGCATAATAGACAGCTTTTTGAGTGGGCTCCTGTAAAGCAATTTTTATTTTAAAACCAGTTCCACTGAGACTTGAACTCAGATTGCTGGATTCAGTGCAATGACCTTTACACCTTGGAACCCTTTAGCTTTTATTGAGTAACAACCCCCTACCAGGAGAGCATTTATCCCCATCCTGCCTCTATGCTATACTGTAGAATATGTTGATATTGGTAACAGGCTTAACATAGCTGGAAATAGCTCAGCTGGGAGTACATTGCATGTAGAAAATGTTTCATTTCATGTAATTTCCACTCAAGTGGGAGAGCGTTAGACTGAAAATCTAAAGATCCTGTCCTTTTGCAGACAGTAGATGGGAACAATGTACTTTGTTAGCACTCCTTATCAAACCACTGTCTTCAACACTCCCAGAACAACAGTTTCTTGTTATATAGATCTAATATGGAAGAAGAAGCTTTAATTCATCTTAGTGAAACAGGCCAGTTAGCACAGCTGGTCAGAGTGTGGTGCTAATAACGCCAAAGTCATGGGTTCAATCCCCATACTGGCCATATAGTTATGATTGTGTACAACTTGTATGAAAAACGGCTTTGTATGCTGAAGGCCTGAATATCTTCAGTCATTCATAAAAGTATTTGTTTATTCTCATGTGTGTCCTGGATGACACAGTTGCCTTATTAAATTAACTGTGAAGTGTCCTCTTCAATTCAAGTAAAAGTCAGACTTGGTGCCAACTCACTGAGGTGAAAATATCTCCTGTGGCCAGATGCTTTAATAAAAACTTCCTCCTCAGTTGTACATGTTTTACCTTAAAAAGAATCACCATTGTCAGAGTAAACCTGCTTTGGTTCACTCTCTCCATCTTTCAGGGGAAATAATTCTGTTATGTTGGCTGAAGAGGAAAATAGCAGCTCCAAGTACAGTATTTTTAAAACATGTACATTTCCTGCAGTACTTTCTGACTGACTGTCAGTACCAAGCAGCTGCCTGAAGTGTCCATTACTGACTGGATAACTGACCTGACACATTTGTCCACCAAGTGTTGAAAGCTAGCAGGATAGGAGCTTGTTCCTGCCTGGTTAGATGTAGCATCAAGCTGCTGGCATGGTGAGATGTGGACCTCTGGGTTATGGGCAAAATCCATCCTCCTCTCTTTCCTCAAAAAGACTTCAACTACTCTGTCATACTGATTATCCGTGCTCTTCAGTTCCATCAAGAAGTCCTTTTCTATCTCCATAGAAGCTAACGCTGAAAGTCCAGCCTGCCCTGTCGTATTTCTGGCATAAGTTTTAATTCCCTTTAGGGCTGAAAATGTCTGCTCCACAGAAGCAATAGACATGGGCATTTTGGAGTGACCTAAAATATTAGTTAGTATGGTAAACAGAAGGAAATAATTAAATGAAACATCATAGAGAAGAAAATAGTGTCCATGCTGATATTTAAATTGTTTCACTGTCCACTTTATGCAGTGAATGAAGCCCATTCTGTAATGACCAGATCAAAAACCAGACCCAGGTTAGCCTTAAAAAGCTGATTTCACCACTGGAGCTAGACGGAGGCAGGACTCAGCAGGGGTCAGGAGACTCTGTTGAAGAACTGCTCCACACTGATCCAGAATCAGTTCAGAGACTGAAGAGTAGTGATGGTCCATTTGAAGCTGGGTCTCCATGGTTACTGACATGTGGAGGTAGAGACCTCACAGCACAAGCACAGCTTCTACCATTGGGTTTTACATTATTACATGGAATGGTTTTTATCTGTTTACAAACATCAGACACATTCTGTACAAAGGGAGACCACTCCATGGAACATGTTCAACCAAGGAGAGTTTATTCAATTATTAATAAAAGATAGTTATATTTTCACTCCAAGAAATACATGTGTAAAGCATCACAACAACATATCAGACACAGCTGTCTCAGGATATTAACCATGATAGTTTTGGTCCACCTGCTGTTTGGGATGAGGATAAAGAATGTGTATTATGATTATGACAAAAATACATTAAATATACAGTAGGTATATATAACAATTCATGCCTTCTAGCCCTGACACAGCACACATAGCAGAGTGGCACAGTTGAAGCGTGCTGGCCCCATAACTCAGAGGTCGATGGATTGAAACCATCCTCTGCTAGCTGAAACCCCCAAGAAGTTTGCCTGCTGGGAGGGGGTGTAAGAACAAATGGAAAAAAACATTGGGTGACTGAGCAAAATGGACAGCTTTTTGAGTGGGCACCTGTAAAGCACTTTTTATTTTAAAACCAGTTCCACTGAGACTTGAACTCAGATTTAGAAATCTGGATTCAGTGCGATGACCTTTACACCTTGGAACCCTTTAGCTTTTATTGAGTAACAACCCTCTACCAGGAGAGCATTTATCGCCATCCTGCCTCTATGCTATACTATGTGTCCTCTGTGTCCACCATAAAGTGCTGTTGCTGATCATAAACAGTCACTGACATGGTCATGAGGCTCTTCTTGTGCGTGTGTTGAGCAGCTGGCATCATCTCTCCCTCTCAGGCTTCTGCAGACTCCCTCCTGTGGTGATTTTGGTGATTTTGGTTGAGTGGTCGAAGTGGCTCGTTGGTCTAGGAGTATGATTCTCGCTTTGGGTGCGAGAGGTCCCGGGTTCAAATCCCGGACGAGCCCTGTTATTTTCATACAGGCATTTATATACATCTGGGTAAAATAAATGAAACAAAAAAAGGAAGCAGCAGACTTTGAAAAAGACTCAACTTTACTTGGTACTTCATGTATCCAAAACCAAATTGTTGGTTGGATTCTAACCTGAGCGTGCAGAGAGCAAAGACTTGGCAGTCCAAGATCTTCATCACTCACCACCCCTTCCATGTTTCAACACATACAGACCTTTCTGTAAGTGGCATTGGTGGTATAGTGGTGAAAATAGCTGCTTCCCAAGCAGCTGACCCGGGTTCGATTCCCGGCCAATGTATCTCACCTTATACAGCAACTTGCGATTGCTACCTGTTTTCTTAAAAAGCTCTGTCACAGACAAACAGAAAATGCTCAATCCTACTCATTTTCCAGAGAAATAGGAAAGATTGGCTGCTATTTCTGACCTCAACACGCTACTGACTAAGACCACTGCGTTTCTTTACATTGTGTAAGGTCTACTTTTCCCCACAAATCCATATAATGAAAAGCCCAGGGACAACAGCATGACAAAGCTCCAGTTGGAAGCTGGCTCCCTTGCTATTTTAAATTGTTTCTTCCATCCATCAATTATCGTAACCTCTTATTCCCTAATGGGGTCGCGGGGGAACTGGAGCCTATCCCAGTAGCCAATGGGGAGAGGCATGGTTGTAAAAAGTCTTTCACAGAGAGTCAGACCAGCTTTACTGACTTTCAGGAACTACAGGCTGACATCACAAAATCTTTGCTCTCTGCACTCTGGTTAGAATCCAACAAACAATTTCCTTTGGGATCAATGATGTATCAAGTAAAGTTGAGTCGTTTCAAAGTCCTACCTCCTCCTGCATGTTTGCATTAGATATCCTCCTGTATCTTTGTTCATTATGTCCACTGGAGAGTCATTGGTGGAATCGTGAAAAAAAAATCAGCGTTTGTTTCAGAAACAGGAACAGATGCAAATCTAAAATCTGAAACGGAAGTGAACAAGCATGTATGCAAGGTGCTGTAGCTTAGCTCGTCAAAGCGTCTGTATTGTAAACAGGAGATCCTGGGTTCAAATCCCAGCAGTGCCTGACTCCTTCATATGCCTTTGTGTTCTTCACACAGTTAACCCTTGTTCTTTAGCTATAGAACAGTCTGTTGCTCTCTAAACAATTATTTGTGTCCCAAAACTTCAAGGATACTTTCTTTTAAGTTTTTTTTATTAAAAAGATTACAAAATAATGGTGGCATGACGGTGTGGTGGTCAGAAGTGTCGCCTCAAAATAAAATTGTAGGTTGGATTCTAACCTGAGCGCGCAGAGTAAAGGTTTAGCAGTCCATTATCTTCACCACTCATCAGCCCTTCCATGATCGTACATGATTCAACATATTTATAGACATTACTATAAGTGGCATTGGTGGTATAGTGGAGAGCATAGCTGCTTCCCAAGCAGCTGACCTGGGTTTGATTCCTGGCCAATGCAATGTAACATTATACATTAACTCACGATTGCTACCTGATTTCATAAAAAATTCTGTCACAGACCGACAGAAATTGCTCAATCCTACTCATTTTCCAGAGAAATTGGAAAGATCAACTACTCTTTTCTGACCTCAAAGACCACTCCATCTCTTTACATTGTGTCAGGTCTACTTTTCCCCACAAATCCATATAATGAAAAGCCCAGAGACAACAGCATGACAAAGCTCCAGTTGGAAGCTGGCTCCCTCATGGGGAAGGCTGAGCCATCCAAGGTGCCAATTTAAGGTTATGGGTTAAGGTCTCTGGCAGGTGTCAGTTTGATGACCACTTCTGAAAGTTTGCTTTTGATTACTTCCTTACTAGCTTCAAGCTTTTATAGGAAAAGCACTTTATACCACAGACAGTCGTAACCAGAAATGTCAGTGGGCCCATCAGAGCAGTTTCTGTAGTGTAGTGGTCATCACGTTTGCCTCACACGCAAAAGGTCCCTGAAACAATTTGCTATCTTGCAAGCTTCAAATGCTTGCTGGTGTGTTATTTATGTAAAGGATTGTTACGAAGCAAGTCCATCCATTTGTATAAGTCACGCATTGACTCACATCCACCGGTAGATGCAACATTCGCACTCACATCCATATACACGCACATACATTTTACATTCACTTTCATATTTCCCGTTTCCCTGCCGCGCTATTAATTTTTATACACGTCTAATTTCCTTTGCCCCGTTTTCCCGCTGGTTAAAATGCCTAAGGGTGCACACTTGGGGATGTTCGCATATACATACTACTAACATTTAAGCATTAGGTTACCTGTTGTGTGGGGTTTCCTTCCATGGCCAAGCCGATCTAATCCTTCCCCCTTGTTTAAATGGCAG
>JABUIW010040272.1:0-15410 GCA_013363375.1 Menidia beryllina | reverse complement strand
AAATGCTGATTACAGCAGAACCTCTACCTACGATTGCCTAAACATACGAATGTTCCAACATACGAAGTGACATTCAATCACATATTTGACTCGACACCCAAATTAAATTTCCAACATATGTCGAAGTCATGGGAAAAAAATATAAAAATAAATAAGCTAAGTTAGTTTAAAGTTCAGGTAGTGAAAGTCAGAGTAAGGTAGGGTTTGTCCTGTATCTCAGTCTCCACCTCTACCTCCATTCTCCAGTCTCTGAGGTAAAGAGCCAATAAAAAACACTTTTTATTGATTATTTCTTCATAATTTCTTTCTTTTTCCATCTCTCTTCTATAAGTTATTTCTTTTATTGCTATGTTTAATTATCTGCAGTATTTATTAAGGAGTTATCGTAGGCTTTTGGAACAAATTGTAGGAATTACAGTGTATTCTGATGGAATATTTGAACCAACATACCTATATTCTAACATAGGTAGTGGGTGCTGGAACCAGTTATAATCCTCTGTAGATGTTCTGCTGTAGTTGAATAAGCAGCAAACAATGTGAGTGTCATGATTGGAAACTCAAGGCAGGACTCAGATGAAAAGATCTTAGAAAAAAACTTTAATTTAAATAAAGTTAAAGGCAAGTACAAAATAATATTCACACTTGAAAATGAGGCAGACAAAGCTATGAAAAAAGTATCAAATAATAATAACCCTAACGAGGCAGACAAAATACAAAATAAAATCACTCTAAAAAGAGGATGGCAAAAGTTAGAAAGTACAAAATCAAAATCAATATTACGAGGAATAAACAGGTTCAAGACCCAAATCAAAGATTACTATGGTTTTGGTTCAACTCAGTATAGGATGAATACAAAGGAAGAAAGTTAAACACACTGGCACAAGACAAGGAGAGACTCAGACTATTTAAACACAAGGGAAGGGAACCCCAGGTGAACACTATTTGTGATCAGAGAAGACTAGCAGACATGTGACACACAGGGGAGTGCAAGAGACCTGAAACAAGGGGATGTAGCTTTCAAAATAAAACAGGAAATGACAACCATGGAGACAGGACAAAACAACAAAATTCCCCCAGACGTGACAGTGAATGTGTCAGACAGAAACAGATCTCTAATCACTGGCTGATGCTTCTGGAGGTCCAGAGTTGGTGAATGTCTGTGTGTGAAACAGTAGCAACAGTTAGGAGCAGACAAACTCCAACAGCCAACCAATCAGCTGATCCTAACAATCTCCCTCCAACACAGCTGGAAATGAACATCTGGAGCTTCAGGAGAAAACAGCTTTCATCACAGAAAGTAACTCCACAATGTAGAAAAAGAACATGGCACTAACAGTAGAACATGGTGGTGGTAGTGTGATGGTCTGGGGCTGGTTTGCTGTTTCTAGACTTGCTGTGAGAAATTGAATCATGGGTTTTCTGTCCACCAAAACCTCCTGAAGGAAAACATCTGTTTGTGACCTAAAGCTGAAGTGAACCTGGGTTTAGCTTCAGGAAAATGATTCCCAAAGACAGCAGCTCCCAGAGTCCCTCCCCTAATGCCAGCCACCTCTGGAGTCAGAGGGCTGTCAAAGGTTCACATTCATACTTGTAAATCTGTAGTCCTATTTGTAGCGCCACAAAAATATTGAACACTAAATTTTTCTCTCACACATGAAGCAGAGAAATTGAGCAGTTTAGAACTGTTTCTGTGAGATTGAATGTAAAAGCTGTGAGTGCAAATCATAAATAATAAAACTCTAATTTCTATGACTATGAAGTTTTAACTGCTGTGGACATGAAATCAAGTTAGTGAGTAAACGTGGAAGAATGCTTAAATGACATCACAGATGGGACTAAAGGAACCCTGATTAACCTGCATCCTGTTGGCTTCAGCTCACATCTTTTATTCTTTACTCAGGTTGCAGCTCTGCAGGTTGTCAGAGACCTGCTGTGCTCCTCTGGTCTCAGCTCTGAAGTCCAACCCCTCCCATCTGACAGAACTGGACCTGAGCTGGAACAACCTGGAGCGGTCAGATGTTCTGCAGCTGTTGGTTCTGCTGCAGAGTCCACTCAACAAACTGCATACTCTGAGGTCAGTAGGCAGCTGGAGGTCCATATGAACTAAACCCAGTTGGTACCAGAGCAAAGATCCAGTTTCCTGTGAACCTGCAGCCTTCTCAGTGTGAAGCTGTGAGAGCAGAATGAAGTCAGGCTTTTTCAGCAGAGTCAGCCGAAAGAGCCAGCAGCCAATCAGATCAGCAGCTTGTTGTGTGCATGGTGCACTCCTCTATCTGCTCTCTGTCTGCTTCTCTCTGCAGATGGGATTAATGGAGGGGCTGAGAGGTATATCTGTGTCCTGCTGAACCTCCCCCCCCTTCTCCTCCCTCTCCTCCACATCTCACTCCAGAGCCAGCTGCTCCTCCTCTTGATGACCTGACCAGATCCAGGTCCCTGACCAGCAGCCCCCCTCAATTCCTTTAATCAGACACCTGCTCTCTTTCCCCTGTGGGGGCCTCATGGCCTCTGAGCTCATTCTGGATTGGTTGTTGGGGATTAGGGAGTGGCTGGTCATTGGAGATGGTGGACACCTGGTGTGAAAGCTGCTGTAGAAATAAGCTCTGAGCATTTCCTCTCTGTCCTGTGTTGAGTTGCTGGGATTGTTGTGGCCATTTAAGTTAACTTTTTGTAATTCACATGTTCTGTTTCATTTTAAATTCTCAAAACATATTTGAGTTTTTACAGAACCATTTAGAATTCAATTGTTCTGAATTATTAGGATTTATTTGGTAACTTTTTAAGCTCCTCCCATTAATTTGGGAGAATAAGAACAGCCAGAGTATATCTGGATGGGGGTTGTGGTTTTTAAGGAGCAATGTCAGGTGTGATGACGGGAGATTTTTTGACCACGCTACACTTTTGTGTTACCTTTTCGATCTCCTTTTTTACTTTTCATTTGCAAAAAAGTTAGAATGGAATTTTGGTCGTTTTTTCCCTATAATTTTCCAAGAATTGAAAGGAAAGTGCGTCAAAACCACAAACCACCTGTTGCCACTGACAGCCTTTTCCTTGTTGGAAGAATTTGATTTGGTAATATTAAAAGGCCGTGACAGGGTTTGTTCCGGCTTTGCTGATTCATTTCTGTTCATCTATAGTACTCATGTATTCATTTCTATTTAGTTTCATCTTACAATTACACACCAGTTTTTTGCAAAAATGACTGATGAGTTGACATACAAAGTTAGTTTAAGTGAATAAATGCTGTTTTCTGGTTTAAAGACGTGTGGTCTCCATCTTTAGTCTCCACCTCTAAGCCAGGTTGGGACTCCCTTCAAACAGGTTTTGAAGGTTTTGAAGAACAGAAAAGACTGCAGTCTGAGAGCTTCAGAAAACATCTTTACTGGAGACTCCAACCGTCCAGACTTCCTCCTTCTCAGTCCCCTACAGGTCACCAGCTTTCCTGGAGCCACCTTCAAGAAGGCAGAGGCCATCTTATTGGGTGCCACGGCAACCACCTAGGTGAGGAAACTGGTGACGCTGGCCTAGACCCAAATGTGCAGCCAGAGGCAGAAGAACCAGGCTCATTCATGTCCAGCTACTTCTGTACTACAGAACCTGCTTTTTACTGAAGTCTGTTCAGCCCTCCACTTCACTGGACTGACACCAGAACTCTGACTCTGCTTTTAGCTGTTTGTTCAGCCTGAGCAGATGCTGATCTGAACAAAGCTTTCAAAGACACAGTCTGTTTTTGGCTGAGCTGAACATTTGAAGGAAGCATGTCATGTCTGTGCTCTAAAAGTGGCATTAACTCATTTATGTTCTGCCTTAAACGGAGGAAAACTGAAGAAACGCTTCCTTTTTTCCTGCTGTAGTTACACCAAACTGCCACAGAGTGTCGCTGTAGTCAGGCTGTACTGCATGGCCACCGGTTAAAGCTGAAAGAGTCAAAAGAGTCACTGAAACATAAAACACAGCCCAAATAAAGTCATTACTGAGCACGTCTATTTTACTGGACATATAGTAAATTGAAATCTACAGTAAATGTTTAAAATAAACCAATGTATGCCAAACACAGAAAAATAACAGAAAACAGTCACAGCAACAGAAAACCTCATGAAAAATGAATCACGTGGCCAGTATCAGCCTTCAGTTATTAGCTACTTTATCTGCTCCATAACGAAGAACCAAAATACCTTCAACTCACCCAAAATTCAACTTAACTAAGAAGAAGTCCTCAGGTAACAAATTGCTATAATTAGTTTCAGATGGGAAAATGTAATGCAAGTTTTCTTTTTCTTTAATATCTAATTCAGCTGTGACAAAAGCCATCAGTTTAAACATATTTCTCCAGGGAAATACTTTTTTTTTTCCACATTGAATTCAAAATATCTTTGGAAATCGATGTGGAAAAATCTCAAACCTAAACATTTTACTATTTCACACTTGCTGAATTTCTACCCATCTGATAAAGAAAACAAAAAGTTTTAAATGCAGATGTGTAAAGTTTCAAACTTTGCTTTGGCAGTGTTCACACAGTGAGCCTCACAGTGAACATGGACTCTTATTTCAGATCCAGAACATAAGCAGAGCTGCTCTGTGCTCAGAGAGCTTCATGGACTGAGTTATGATGCAGATTACCCCCCAAAAAACATTATTCACTGTATGATGGACATGATGACTGGGGGACTTCTCTCATTTATATCTAGAGTTGATAATCTATCAATATCATCATCATCATATATTTCTCTATTATGTATCAAATGATTCTCTCTGAGCAGTGTCTCTATCCCAGTTTTTTATTGAATCCATTATTATAATGCAAATGCATTTATCTAACTTATCAAATCACTGTCTTATCTAGTCTCCTGTAAATCTGTTCTTTTCTTAGCTCCAGTTCAAGAGTATTCTCTTCTTGTGTCGCTCTCTGTCCCATTGGATGAGCTGGCACTCCATCTGTGACTCTGAGCTGGGAGGGTTGGCTGGAGGAACTTTGGGGAGATTTCTTTAATCCTGCTTTGGAGGGGCCTGCTTCATGGTCATGTTCACAGCCTCCACATTGGCTAAAGTTTCACTGGGCTTCATATGAACACTGTTTTCAGCGGTCTTCATGTTTATTAGTGCCTGAGCCCCCCTCTGAGCCCCTCACTCTAAAAAATAAAGTGCTGCCTCAACATAAAAAAATTGATGTAACAATTTGCGTAGATTTTGTAAAGCTATTTCAACTCAGCCATAATTGAGTAGGTGCCACAAGGTTTATGTGGTTAGTCAAACTAATTTACTTTATCACAGGCAACATGATTTTCTTTGTCCATTAAAAGCTTAATGAAGTTGGACCAACTTAATTTTCCTTGTGTAAAAATGACCCCTAAAAATAAACCAGCAGACAAAGATTCAATATGAATCTGTCATCTGCTTTGTGATTCCTGTTTTAATAAAATGCAAGCATTAAAATATCTGCATTTCAAGAACAAAAAGAATAAGAATCAGTAATTCTACAGCAGAAATGTGTCCATCCTATTGTTTTTCTGCTGTAAAACCTTTGATCAGAGCAAAAGAAAGGAAAATAATAAAACAATGTTTTATTACAGAGTTCTATGTCCATAACCATGTAAAAAATGAGGTATCATTCTCAGTAAATTAGGTCTATTCTACCATAAGTTACATAAATAAGTGTCAGATGTGTGTTAATGTGCTGGAAACAAGTGAAGTCAGAGTAGAAACTAGAATATGTGGTGATTGTTTGGATGAAGAAATTATTGTATTTAGTTGGCAAAGATTGAGGGAAGCAAAGCAGTCAAAACATATAACTGGTTTTACAGTTGTTCTTCCGGTTTCTGAGTTTAAAGAAAAGTCGGTGCCAGTTGAGGGCGAGTCTTGGTGGATTTTGTTTCTAAAAGCTAGAATTTTATCATTAAAGAAGCTCATGAAGTCATGACTAGTGAGAGCTATGGGAGTACTTGACTCAATAGATTTATACATTTGATAAACGAGCATCAGTGACGCTTAAAGAGAATGCAGACAGCAGTGCCTGATATTTTGTTAGATCATCTGGATTTTGGGATTTTTGCCATTTCCTTCTGAGAGGCTCGGCAGGTTTAGTGGATAGCTTGTCTTTGGGTAGAAAAGATGCTGGCAATTGCATTGAGAGACCAGCCGACCAAATCCATGGTTAGGCTTTAGAATTAAAACAAGATTAAAAGATACATTAAATGATGAATAAATGAAGTAATAAATTGATTTAAATGCAAAGGCCCGGCCTCTCTCAGAGGAGCAGTGTCTGTGGACCGTCCTGCTGGAGTCTTTCTCCAAAGCCTCCTCTGACACACTGATCCAGCTCCACACCTTCAGCAGCTCATTGGCTGCAGATCCTCTGCTTCCTGGTTCAGCTTCTGCTTTACTTCTGTGTGCTGCCTGTAGAGAGCCTCCTCCAGCCCTTTATAGCCTGGAGCTGCTGCCCCGGGGGTTTGTGTTAAAGAAGAGTCTTAGCCTGTGTCTGAGGAAGCAAGGGATCATTTCATTGAGAGCAAACTTCATCAGGTGAGAGCGTCCACCATGCCGACGTGCAGAGCAAGACAACACCTGCTACCTCTCAGAAAGCTGAGGATAACAGGAGACCATCACCAAGAGAGCTGAGCATGTGACCAGAGCCAAATGTTTCCGTCACAGCTGCGTTTTTCCAGGATCCACATGGCGTTTCTCCAGTGGAAGCCTCACTCGTTGTGTTTCTCTGCAGCAGCTTCAGAGCATTCAGCTCATGTCAGCTGCTGCTAGTTTGCTGCTCATGAAACAAACTGTGAGGATCCTCACTGTTCCAGAGAGGGCCCCACATGTGGAAAGAACCAGTCCTGGGCAGCTCCCTGCCCTCCAGCATCCATTCCCTCTCTCTAAAGCAGAGACAGTTCAGCCTGGTCCAGAACTTAACTGACTTGTTGAGGGGTCTGAGCTAACTGTAAAAGAATACAGCTTTTGTAAAAATCTCAACTGTCCTACCAAAGATGAACCTCTTGGTGAGCTTTACAGTAAGAAACAGATCTGTTCTCCTTACAAACTTTGAGAGTTTAAATCAGTTTTTAAAAGAAAGAGCAACAGGGTTTCCTTGATAATAATCAAAATAGCTTATTTTCTTCCATCAATAGCTGTGACATAGCTCTGCTTCAAACTTCTCTCTAAGATGAAGAGTTTGAGGAAACAATGCCTGCTGCCTTCACAGACGGGGGTCAGGAAGGCCTACTGAGGCAACATGTTGTGTTACTGATGGTTCACTTCCCATTTCTGACATTCTGGTGAAGCATTCAGCCTCCTCTGAAGTGTGAACACATTGTCCTTGTTAGCAGAGCGTGGCTGGGCAGCAGCAGGAGGGTTCCTCAGCTTCCACTGCACAGACACATGCTCAGTAACTCCACAGCCTCATTCTGTGACATTCAGATGCAGCTGGGTGATGTAATGTCCTCCTGCTGGATCCCAGCTACCTGCTAAAGGACTGAACAGAATTCTCCTTCTGACAAAAATACATGTAAAAAATGGTGTACTTTCTGTTCCAGATTAGGAGGATCAGGGAAATAACAAGACCAAGTTTCCACTGAGTTACTAAAAACTCTGATGTAAGGGTTCTGAGTTCACATGTGAAACAGCAGACATTCAACCACTTATGCAGGAAAGCCTCTATAAAGTCACACTATGGTGTGTTGCGTGTAAAATCTAAGAGCAAAAAATGTCTTTGATGTGTAGCAGTCACTACCTTCCCATAATGCAAATGTTCAAACTGGATACACATAAGATGTACTTCATGCTTTAGTTTGTGTTGCACTGGAAGCAGCCTGAATGTCATCAGTTTTGTACTGAATGGCTCTCACTGTTTGTTATAGCTTTGTTCACTATAATGGAGAGAAAGCTCTTTGCTCACAGTATATTTTTGCTTTGTTGTCTCATCTATGCACATCCATGTTTGGTTTCACTACTTTGTACAGTAATGACATCAGACTTGTTTCCAGTAAGTACAATGGGCCCATCTGAAGGACCTCATATAGTTTAGCTCAATTAGTTATTTACCCTATAATCTCTACTGGTCCCAAAATAAAATAAACTAAAAAAAGACTTAAAAAAAACATGAAGTAATGTGCATCCTAACTCAGTCCATGAAGCTCTCTGAGCTCAGAGCAGCTCTGCTGATGGCAGCACTGTGAGCTGCCCTCTTCCTTCATCAGCAGGAGGAGAAACATCCATGACATCCAAAATCCTTATAGAAAAGTCCCATTATGAAAAGGGTCACACACAGGTCTGAAAAGAGCACAGAAACAGAACATTTACATCTAAATATGTAAAACCATTCACTAATTTTGTTATTCAGCCATAAAGACCATTCACAGCTAACAATCATGGAATATTTACAGTATACAGAGCTTCATCTTCTTATGTTTAGGGTAAACTATACAATATAACGTATATATTTTTATGTATAACAGCAATTGTCTTTTTGGTGGGCATTGAGCAACATTTGGACAGATGCTGCATTAAGATACGGTAAACATTTCCTCGACCTGAGGATACCTGTTATTAGTCTATGATAAAAACTGAGATATCAAAGGAATGCATTCATTGGTGCCCCTCATTAGACCAACCCATTCTTAGCCAGAGTGACCAGTCTCCAAAAATCATCAAACTTTATCCAACCAATATAAAAGAATAACATTTTTAAAATTGAACATGAAAAAAGAACAGGGCTTAATACAGAGGACACAGGCGTGAATTTCTTAGACATTTATAGATAGTCAGTACCGGAGAAGGAAATGTTATTGGACCAGGTATAGTCTCTCAAATTAAGGATCAATACTGTATAACAGTTAAGTCGGAATCATCTATCAACTCTTTCAAAACATGAGAGCTTTACTAAGGAGTCTGGTGTTGGGGTTTTGTCTTCCTTTTCAAGGATGCAGTCAAAGTCTCCTCCTATTAGGATATCTCTTCCACAAATCACCATAGTTTGAAGAACCTGAAGTGTTGCGATGTCTTCTTCCACATCCATAGGGAAATATATTTATGCTGGGGCCAATAATTCAATAAAACGCTATAGTTTTGTATGGATTTCATTAGTTTCTTATCTGTGTCATTACTATCAGTATTGCTATATATAAAACTATGTTTGTCATCTAACTAAAGCACTTTCTACAGGTCCCCTGTATGTATTAACAATTATCAGCTAACTCCCCTCTCCCCTGGAGAATGAGGGCATTGATCCTGCTACTTCTTGAACATGAAACAAGCACTCTGACATTTTAACTAGTCTGGTGTGGCCTCAGGCTCAGTTTCTGGATGAGCTCATGTTTCATTGTCAAATCTTTAGAAATAACTACAAAGCTGATCCAGGTGAATCCATCACTGTTTCTATTAAAGCAGGCGCTTTTTCACATCCTCCTTGGTGCTCAGGAGTTACCTTTTGACCCATATCCTGGTTGTCCACAGGTCCAAAACACATTGTAACCTTGTGGATCATACTGTGGTATATTTTGAGACTTTTTAGTGGCAGAGCTGCTAATGAAGGAAGAGGGTAGCTGTGGGCACTTTATCTGACTGGGACTGATCAGTGACTACAGAAGTGGAGGAAATCAATTGATCAAATCATATTCAGTTATAAAAGGTAATTTGTATGCATCCTGAGGTGGGGGTGTAGCTCAGTGGTAGAGCATTTGACTGCAGATCAAGAGGTCCCCAGTTCAACTCTGGGTGCCCCCTTCTTTCTGAAACGTACTGAGTACTGTGATTGTATCAGACAGGGTTGTGTGGATGTGTTCCTTGGTGCTTTCTAACTAAACCTTGGGGAATGAGGTACTAAATGAAATGTTATTCTTCCTCTTTTTGGACATTTTGACCTGCAGCACAGGAATGGTGGCTGACAGCTCTGTAACTGTTCATTAATGCCTGATCCCTGATTGAGCATTCCTCCAAGCAGTAAACAGTTAAACCAAAGGGAGCTTGTGGAAGGGACGGGAGTTCTGAAAAGAACAACAGAATGTGTCAGAACAAGCTAAATCTGCCTCTGGAATGTCTGAACATTCTATGTTCTTCGGTATTTCAAAACTGAGAATGACCAACAGCAATCATTCTAGAAGCCAATCTCTGATATTCAGACACAATTTAGAGAGCAAATTTCCTCAGGATTTAGGCAGATTTTTGAACATATGGAACCAATTTTAAAAGTAAAAAAGACAGCAGAGGGGGTTCAGGCTCAGAGAGGGGCTCAGGCCCAGAGAGTGTTCAGGCTCAGAGAGGGGTACAGAGGGGAGCTCATAGAGGGGCACAGGCACTAACAAACATGAAAACTGCTGAAAACAGTGTTCATATGCAGCAGAGTGAAACTTTAGCCAATGTGGAGGCTCTGAACATGACAATGAAGCAGCCAAACAGTGAGCCCCTCCAAAGCAGGATTAAAGAAATCTCCCCAAAGTTCTTCCAGCCAACCCTCCCAGCTCAGAGTCACAGATGGAGTTCCAGCTCATCCAATGGGACAGAGAGCCACACAAGAAGAGAATACACCAAACGTTCAAAGAAGAACGGGAGCTAAGAAAAGAACAGATTTACAGGGACTTAATAAGACAGTGATTAGATAAATAAGATAAATGCATTTGCATTATAATAATGGATTCAATAAAAAACTGGGATAGAGACTCTGCTTAGAGAGAATAATTTAATACATAATAGAGAAATATATGATGATGATGATATTGATAGATTATCAACTCTAGATAAAAATGAGAGAAGTCCTCCAGTAATCATGCCCATCATACAGTGAATAATGTTTTTTTGGGGGGGGTAATAACTCAGTCCATGAAGCTCTCTGAGCACAGAGCAGCTCTGCTGATGTTCTGGATCTGAAATAAGAGTCCATGTTCACTGTGAGGCTCACTGTGTGAACACTGCCAAAGCAAAGTTTGAAACTTTACATATCTGCATTTAAAACTTTTTGTTTTCTTTATCAGATGGGTAGAAATTCAGCAAATGTGAACTAGTAAAATGTTTAGGTTTGAGATTTTTCCACATCGATTTCCAAAGATATTTTGAATTCAGTGGGAAAAAAAAAAGTATTTCCCTGGAGAAATATGTTTAAACTGATGGTTTTTGTCACAGCTGAATTAGATGTTAAAGGCAAAGAAAACTTGCATTACATTTTCCCATCTGAAACTAATAATAGCAATTTGTTACCTGAGGACTTCTTCTTAGTTAAGTTAAATGTTTGGTGAGTTGAAGGTATTTTGGTACCTCGTTATGGAGCAGATAAAGTAGCTAATAAGTGAAGGCTTATACTGGCCACGTGATTCATTTTTCAGGAGGTTTTCTGTTGCTGTGACTGTTTTCTGCTATTTTTCTGTTTGGCATAAATTGGTTTATTTTCAACATTGAGTGTAGATTCTATTTTACTATATGTCCAGTAAAATAGACGTGCTCAGTATTGACCTTATTTGGGCTGTGTTTTATGTTTCAGTGACTCTTTTCTTTCATCTTTAACCAGTGGCCATGCAGTACAGCCTGACCACAGCGACACTCTGTGGCAGTTTGGTGTAACTACAGCAGGAAAAAAGGAAGCGTTTCTTCAGTTTTCCTCCATTTAAGGCAGAACATAAATGAGTTAATGCCACTTTTAGAGCACAGACATGACATGGTTCCTTCAAGTGTTCAGCTCAGCCAAAAACAGACTGTGTGTTTGAGAGCTTTGTTCAGATCAGGATCTGCTCAGGCTGAACACACAGCTAAAAGCAGAATCAGAGTTCTGGTGTCAGTCCAGTGAAGTGGAGGGCTGAACAGACTCCAGTAAAAAGCAGGTTCTGTAGTACAGAAGTAGCTGGACATGAATGAGCCTGGTTCTTCTGCCTCTGGCTGCACATCTGGGTCTGGGCCAGCATCACCAGTTTCCTCACCTGGGTGGTTGCCGTGGCACCCAACAAGATGGCCTCCGCCTGCTTGAAGGTGGCTCCAGGAAAGCTGGTGACCTGTAGGGAACTGAGAAGGAGGAAGTCTGGACGGTTGGAGTCTCCATTAAAGATGTTTTCTGAAGCTCTCAGACTGCAGTCTTTTCTGTTCTTACCCTTCAAAACCTGTTGGAAGGGAGTCCCAACCTGGCTCAGAGGTGGAGACTAAAGATGGAGACCACACGTCTTTAAACCAGAAAACCGCATTTATTCACTTAAACTAACTTTGTATGTCAACTCATCAATAATGTTTGTAATGAACTAGTGTGTAAATGTAAGATGAAACTAAATAGAAATGAATACATGAATACTATAGATGAACAGAAATGAATCAGCAAAGCCAGAACAATCCCTGTCACGGCCTTTTAATTTTTCCAAACCAAATTCTTCCAACAAAGAAAAGGCCGTCAGTGGTAACAGGTGGTTTGTGGTTTTGACGCACTTTCCTTTTATTTCTTGTAAAATTATAGGGAAAAAACAACCAAAATTCCATTCTAACTTTGTTGCAAATGAAAATAAAAAAAAGGCGATCGAAAAGGTAACACAAAAGTGTAGCGAGGTCAAAAAAATCTCCCGTCATCACACCTGACATTGCTCCTTACAAACCACAACCCCCATCCAGATATACTCTGGCTGTTCTTACTCTCCCAAATTAATGGGAGGAGCTTAAAAAAATACCTAATAAATCCTAATAACTCCTAACAATTCAATTCAAAATTGTTCTGTACAAACTAAAATATATTCTAACTATTTCAAATGAAACTGAACATGTGAATTACAAAAAGTCAACTTAAATGGCCACAACAAACCCAGCGACTCAACACAGGACAGAGAGGAAATGCTCAGAACTTATTTCTACAGCAGCTTTCACACCAGGTGTCCACCACCTCCAATAACCAGCCACTCCCTAATCCCCAACAATCAATCCAGAATGAGCTCAGAGGCCATGAGGCCCCCACAGGGGAAAGGGAGCAGGTGTCTGATTAAAGTCCTCCTCCTTTACCAGGTGTCCACCATCTGCAGAGAAGCAGAAGCAGAAAGAGAGCAGATAAAGGAGTGTTTGTTCCTCAGCTGTCAGCAGGGAGCAGCATCGAGCAGAAAGAGCAGTAGGGACTTCAGTCCTGCTCAGAGCAGCTTCCTGTCAGCTCTCATGTTCACATGTTGGAGCTGGAAGCTCACACACCTGCAGAGGCTTTCAGCACCATGCACACAACAAGCTGCTGATCTGATTGGCTGCTGGCTCTTTCTGCTGACTCTGCTGAAAAAGCCTGACCTCATTCTGCTCTCACAGCCTCACACTGAGAAGGCTGCAGGTTCACAGGAAACTGGATCTTTGTTCTGGTACCAACTGGGTTTAGTTCATATTGACCTCCAGCTACCTACTGACCTCAGAGTCTGCAGTTTGTTGTGTGGACTCTGCTGCAGATCCAACAGCTGCTGAACATCTGACTGCTTCAGGAAGTTGAGACACAGGTCCAGTTCTGTCAGATGGGAGGGGTTGGACTTCAGAGCTGAAACCAGAGGAGCACATCTGCTCTCTGACAAACTGCAGAGCTGCAACCTGAATAAAGAATAAAAGATGTGAGCTGAACAGGATGCAGGTTAATCAGGGTTCCTTTAGTCTTATCTGTGACGTCATTTAAGCATTTTTGCACTTACTCACAAACTTGATTTCATGTCCACAGCAGTTAAAACTTTCCAGTCATAGAAATGAGTTTTATTCAAAATGAATTGCACTCACAGCTTTTACATTCAGTCTCACAGAAACAGTTCTAAACTGCTCAATTTATCCGATTCAGGTGAGAGAAGAATTTAGTGTTCAATAATTTTGTGGAGCTACAAAAAGGACTACAGAATGTGAACCTTTGACAGTCCTCTGACTCCAGAGGTGGCTGGTATTAGGGGGGGGGGAACTCTGGGAGCTGCTGTCTTTGGGAATCATTTTCCTGAAGCCAAACCCAGGTTACCTTCAGCTTGAGGTCACAAACAGATGTTCTCCTTCAGGAGGTTTTGGTGGACAAAAAACCCATGATTCAATTTCTCACAGCAAGTCTACAAACAGAAAACCAGCCCCAGACCATCACACTACCACCTCCATGTTCTACTGCTGGTACCATGTTCTTTCTCTACATTGTGGAGTTACTTTCTGTGATGACAGCTGTTTTCTCCTGAAGTCCCAGATGTTCATTTCCAGCTGTGTTGGAGGGAGTTTGGTAGATCAGCTGATTGGTGGGCTTTTGGAGTTTGGCTGCTCCAAACTGTTGCTACGTTTTCACACACACATTCACTAACTCTGGACCTCTAGAAGCATCAGCCAGTGATTGGAGATCTGTTTCTGTCTGACACATTCACTGTCAGGTCTGGGGGAATTTTGGTGTGTTGTCCTGTCTCCATGGTTGTCATTTCCTGTTTTATTTTGAAAGCTACGTCCCCTTGTTTCAGGTCTCTTGCACTCCCCTGTATGTCACATGTCTGCTTGTCTTCCTGATCACAAGTTGTGGTCACCTGGGGTTCCCTTCCCTGGTGTTTAAATAGTCTGAGTCTCTCCTTGTCTTGTGCCAGTGTGTTTAATTTTCGTCCTTCGTCCTATATTGAGTTGAACCAAAACCATAGTAATCTTTGCCTTGCGTCTTGAACCTGTTTATTCCTCCTAAGAGTAATTTTGATTTCATACTAAGTAACTTTTGCCATCCTCTTTTTAGAGTGAGTTTATTTTGTATTTTGTCTGCCTCGTTAGAGCGATTATTATTTGATAGTTTGTTCATAGCTTTGTCTGCCTCATTTTCAAGAGTGATTATTATTTTGTACTTACCATGTCTTCCACTAAATGTGAGTGCATCTTTATTTAAATTAAAGTTTTTTCCAAGATTTCTTCTTCTGAGTCCTACCTTGAGTTTCAAATCCTGACATTGACATTGTTTGCTGCTTATTCAACTACAGCAGAACCTCTACATATGAGTATAACTGGTTCCATGACCTAATTCCTATGTTAAAATATTGTTATGTTGGCTCAAATACTCCATAAGAATACACTGTAATTCCTAGAATTGGTTCCAAAAACCTACGATAACTCCTTAATAAATACTGCAGATAATTACACATAGCAATAAAACAAATAACTTATAGAAGGGGGATGTAGAAAGAAAGAAATGATAAAGAAATAATCAATAAAAAGGGTTTTTATTGGCCCTCTAGCTCAGAGACTGAAGAACGGAGGTAGAGGTGAAGACTGAGATACAGGATTAACTTACTCTGACTTTACTACAGGAACTTTAAACTAACTTAGATTATTTATTTTGATTTAATTTTTATATTTTTTTTCCTATGGCTTTGACATATGTTGGTAATTTACTTTGGGTGTCGAGTCGAATATTTGATCAAATTTCACTTCATATGTTGGAAAATTCGTATGTTTAGGCAATCATAGGTAGAGGTTCTGCTGTAATCAGCATTTCACAAACTAAACCCCTG
>JABUIW010040270.1:0-12103 GCA_013363375.1 Menidia beryllina | reverse complement strand
TTCTATAACCTCAACGTCATATGTTGGAAATTTACTTCGGGTGTCGATTCGAATATTTGATCCAATTTTAATTTTAATGCTGGAAAATCCGTATGTTTAAGCATCATAAGTAGAGGTTCTGCTGTAGTTAGATTTTTTATGTCGAACACATTTGATTCAAATGAATCTACATGATATGTTCTTTCTTAGACTGAAATGCTGCAGGTTGTCAGAGAGCAGCTGTTCTTCTGTGGTCTCAGCTCTGAAGTCCAACCCCTCCCATCTGACAGAACTGGACCTGAGCGGGAACCCCATCTCTGAGTGTGTGATGAAGGAGCTGAGCAGCTTTCTGCAGAGTCCACTCTGTGGACTGAAGACTCTGAGGTCAGTCTCCAGGTTTTAGTGGTTAGTTCAGATCAGAGGATGAGCTGAAAGCTGTGCTGACATTAAATGGTTAACAGAAGCCTTTTAAAGATTCCTACTGAGCGACTTTATGTTTAAATGTGATGTAAATTCATTAAAGATTCAATTAGAATGACAGAAGAAGCCATATTTCATTACAGTTTGAAACTCAGCTCCTACAGAGCTCATTCTTCATGTTCCTCCTCTCCACCACCAGACTGCTCTCATGTGTTATTGAGTCGTTGCTTTGGGGTTAACAGAGTGTTTCCCTTTATTCATGGCACAGGTTGAGGAGATCTGTGTGGCAGCTGTTTGTCAAAATGATGCAGAGGTGCTCTGACTTGTGCATTGAACGGGTTTATTTACAGTGATGTTGATTTTAAAACAGAATATTTCAAACTCAGCTGTCTGAGGGGTGGATTAGGCTCAATGATAAAGCAGTTAGCTACCAATGAGACAGAGGTTTGACAAATGCTAATCCCACTGAGTTTCTGTCCATCCTCCTAACTGATGACATCACAGCTCTGAGAACACATTAAAGGAACAGATTTAGACTCCAGCTCTTTGGCACTCAGAAAATGAAGATACTTTTTTTTACTGAAGACATTTTAATGATTTTACAGACTTTCTGTTTTATTGTGGATAGAATCAGGAAATTTTGAAATAATCACACCTCAAATAATGATCATGATAACATAAATGATCATTCTGCTCAGCATGTGTTTGTGTGGATGGAGCCACTGGTGGAGCTGGCAGAGCTTAGAGCTGAAGTCACTGTGTCTTTATGAAGCAGCAGCATGTTGTCATTAATGTGAATGAGAGTGTCATGACCACTGGTCCGGGCAACAGAGAACCCAAAAGCTCGACAAGGCAAGCAGGCAAGTTTAGAGGGAAAATCAGTTTACTTAGTCCAGAAACAGGCAGGGTCAAAACCAGGAGACCAGTCGTAGAGGCAAACAAACCCGACCAGGGGCAGGCAGGAATCCAAAATCCAAGAAGGGTCAATACAGGCAGAACAAGAGAATGTGGGAAAGTTTAGCACAGAATAACAAAAGACAATCTGGAGGGAAGAAGTGGAAATGGAGTGGTATAAATACTGAAGACCAAATGAGCTGATGAACTGCAGGAGAGGAGAAGGGCATGACAGGGAAGGGCTGGATCTGAAATGACAGGTGAATTAGTGCTGAAAACAAAACAAACTCAGTTCTAGAGTAACTACTTTACAGAGAGCTCTTTTTCTCTGGTTCTGTTTGACTGTTGTAACCTGCATCCTGTTGGTTTCAGCTCACATCTGTTACTCTTTACACAGGTTGTGGGACTGCAGGTTGTCAGAGAGCAGCTGTTCTTCTGTGGTCTCAGCTCTGAAGTCCAACCCCTCCCATCTGACAGAACTGGACCTGAGCCTGAACCCCATCTCTGAGTGTGTGATGAAGGAGCTGAGCAGCTTTCTGCAGAGTCCACTCTGTGGACTGAAGACTCTGAGGTCAGACTCCAGGTTTTAGTGGTTAGTTCAGATCAGAGGATGAGCTGAAAGCTGTGCTGCTTTTCATGGTAAAGTGCGTTTTCTCCTTCAGGGGTTTAGTTTGTGAAATGCTGATTACAGCAGAACCTCTACCTGCGATTGCCTAAACATACGAATGTTCCAACATACAAAGTGAAATTTGATCAAATATTTGACTTGATACCAAAAGTAAATTTCCAACATATGTCAAAGTCATAAGAAAAAAATATAAAAATTAAATCTAAATAAATAATCTAAGTTGGTTTAAAGTTCCTGTAGTAAAGTCAGAGTAAGTTAGGGTCCGTCCTCTATCTCAGTCTACACCTCTACCTCCGTTCTTCAGTCTCTGAGCTAAAGGGCCAATAAAACCCCTTTTTATTGATTATTTCTTTATCATTTCCTTCTTTCTACATCTCTCTTCTATAAGTCATTGGTTTTCTTGCTATGTGTAATTATCTGCAGTATTTATTAAGGAGATATCATGGGTTTTTGGAACCAATTCTAGGAATTACAGTGTATTCTGATGGAATATTTGAACCAACGTACCAATATTTTAACATAGGAATTAGGTCCAGGAACCAGTTAAACTCATATGTAGAGGTTCTGCTGTAGTTGAATAAGCAGCAAACACTGTGAATGTCAGGATTGGAAACTCAAGGCAGGACTCAGATGCAGAGATCTTGGAAAAAACTTTAATAGAAATAAAGACGCACTCACATTGTGTGGAAGACATGGCAAGTACAAAATAATAATTATAATTCCCTTCAAGCATGTGCAGACTCAAGTGGTTTTCTTTTACAGGTTTATTTGAAGTCCTGGGCAATCTCCAAATCCACCGTGAAAACTAGCAATGTTAGCAAAACACAAACATCAATGAGACAAACAATAACCTGCAGAGCATAGCAAAATTAAATGAAAACTCAAGCAAATAAATAAAATACCTCGTTGGCAGCATGCTGCGAGAAAAAAGGGAATTGTCCAAACTTTGCGATATTCCAACACGCATTAGCCCTTATCTTCGTAAAATCTTTTTCTCTCCGGCATCTCTGCTTTAAAACAGGACTTGATTTCAAAATAAAAGCGCCGTTCTCTAAACTTCCAAACAAAAGCAAATACACTCGATTCTAAATAATACAATATGAAACAAATACAACTTACATAAATTCCAATAAGACAAGTACCATTGAAATAATAACAAATTATAGACTTATAAGATTTGAACATATGTATGACAACAATTACAATAATCACTCTTGAAAATGAGGCAGACAAAGCTAATAAAGTATGAAATAATAATCACTATAACGAGACAGACAAAATACAAAATAAACTCACTCCTTTAATAGGATGGCAAAAGTTACAAAGTTACGAAATCAAAATAACTCTTACAAGGAAACAGGTTCAAGACCCAAAGCAAAGATTACTATGGTTTTGGTTCAACTCAGTATAGGACAAAGACAAAGGAAGAAAGTTAAACACACTGGCACAAGACAAGCAGAGACTCAGACTATTTAAACACCAGGGAAGGGAACCCCAGGTGAACACAACTGGTGATCAGGGAAGACAAGCAGACATGTGACACACAGGGGAGTGCAAGAGACCTGAAACAAGGGGATGTAGCTTTCAAAATAAAACAGGAAATGACAACCATGGAGACAGGACAAAACACCAAAATTCCCCCAGACGTGACAGTGAATGTGTCAGACAGAAACAGATCTCCAATCACTGGCTGATGCTTCTGGAGGTCCAGAGTTAGCGAATGTTTGTGTGTGAAACAGTAGCAACAGTTTGGAGCAGCCAAACTCCAAAAGCCCACCAATCAGCTGATCCTACCAATCTCCCTCCAACACAGCTGGAAATGAACATCTGGGACGTCAGGAGAAAACAGCTTTCATCACAGAAAGTAACTCCACAAAGTAGAAAAGAACATGGCACCAACAGTAGAACATGGAGGTGGTAGTGTGATAGTCTGGGGCTGTTTGGCTGTTTCTAGACTTGCTGTGAGAAATGGAATCATGGGTTTTCTGTCCACCAAAACCTCCTGAAGGAGAACGTCTGTTTGTGACCTAAAGCTGAAGTGAACCTGGGTTTGGCTTCAGGAAAATGATTCCCAAAGACAGCAGCTCCCAGAGTCCCCCCCCCCCCCTAATGCCCGCCACCTCTGGACTGCCAAAAGGATCACATTCATACTTGTAGATCCTATTTTTAGCTCCACAAAAATATTCAACACTAAATTCTTCTCTCATACATGAATCAGAGAAATTGAGCAGGTTAGACTGAATGTAAAAGCTGTTAGTGCAAATCATTGTGAATAAAACTCTCATTGCTATGACTGGAAAGTTTTAACTACTGTGGACATGAAATCAAGTTTATGAGTAAAAGTGCAAAAATGCTTAAATGACGTCACAGATAGGAATAAAGGAACCCTGGTTAACCTGCGTCCTGTTCAGCTCACTTCTTTCATTGTTTATTCAGTTTGCAGTGCTGCAGGTTGTCAGAGAGCAGCTGTGCTCCTCTGGTCTCAGCTCTGAAGTCCAACCCCTCCCATCTGACAGAACTGGACCTGCTTCACAACAACCTGGATTGGTCAGCTGTCCAGCAGCTGTTGGATCTGCAGCAGAGTCCACACAACAAACTGCACACTCTGAGGTCAGTAGGCAGCTGGAGGTCCATATGAACTAAACCCAGTTGGTACCAGAGCAAAGATCCAGTTTCCTGTGAACCTGCAGCCTTCTCAGTGTGAAGCTGTGAGAGCAGAATGAGGTCAGGCTTTTTCAGCAGAGTCAGCAGAAAGAGCCAGCAGCCAATCACATCAGCAGCTTGTCGTGTGCTGACAGGAAGCTGCTCTGAGCAGGACTGAAGTCCCTGCTGCTCTTTCTGCTGGATGCTGCTCCCTGCTGACAGCTGAGGAACAAACACTCCTTTATCTGCTCTCTGTTTGCTTCTCTCTGCAGATGGTTGTCACCTGGTAAAGAGGAGGATGAGAGCTGAGAGGAAGATCAGAGTCCTGCTGATCCACAGAGGATGAAGCAGTAGCAGCTTGTGTGCAGACAGACTCTGATGATGATGATGAAGTCTGTTACTGTTCTGGGCTTTTCCTTTTTTGAAAGTGGCCTCAACCCGACGTCCTTTGGGCTGCAGGCTGAGGCCCACAGCCATTAGTGAAACACAGAAACTCCTAATGCTCCACCCCCCCACGACCCCTCTCCTCCTTCTTTCCTCCCACCCACAGGACAACAACCCACTAGAGATCCTGTTAAAAAAGATCCCCCTTCCTCTCCTCCACATCTCACTCCAGAGCCAGCCGCTCCTCCTCTTGATGACCTGACTTTTTGTAATTCACATGTTCTGTTTCATTTTAAATACTTCCAAATATATTTTAGTTTGTACAGAACCATTTTGAATTTAATTGTTAGGAATTATTAGGATTTATTTGGTATCTTTTAAGCTCCTCCCATTAATTTGGGAGGGTAAGAACAGCCAGGGTATATCTGGATGGGGTTGTGGTTTTTAAGGAGCAATGTCAGGTGTGATGACAGGAGTTTTTTTATGACCACGCTACACTTTTGTGTTACCTTTTCAATCTCTTTTTTTACTTTTCATTTGCAACAAAGTTAGAATGGATTTTTGGTTGTTATTTCCCTATAATTTTACAAGAAATAAAAGGAAAGTGCGTCAAAACCACAAATACCTGTTGCCACCGACGGCCTTTTCTTTGTTGGAAGAATTTGGTTTATAAAATTAAAAGGCCGTGACAGGGTTTGTTCCGGCTTTACTGATTCATTTCTGTTCATCTATAGTATTCATGTATTCATTTCTATTTAGTTTCATCTTACATTTACACACCAGTTTTTTGCAAACATGACTGATGAGTTGACATGCAAAGTTGGTTTAAGTGAATAAATGCTGTTTTCTGGTTTAAAGACGTGTGGTCTCCATCTTTAGTCTCCACCTCTGAGCCAGGTTGGGACTCCCTTCAAACAGGTTTTGAAGGGTAAGAACAGAAAAGACTGCAGTCTGAGAGCTTCAGAAAACATCTTTACTGGAGACTCCAACCGTCCAAACCTCCTCCTTTTCAGTTCCATACAGGTCACCAGCTTTCCTGGAGCCACCTTCAAGCAGGCAGAGGCCATCTTGTTGGGTGCCATGGCAACCACCCAGGTGAGGAAACTGGTGACGCCGGCCCAGACCCAGATGTGCTGCCAGAGGCAGAAGAACCAGGCTCATTCATGTCCAGCTACTTCTGTACTACAGAACCTGCTTTTTACTGGAGTCTGTTCAACCCTCCACTTCACTGGACTGACACCAGAACTCTGACTCTGCCCCCATTCATTTTTTCTGCCTGACCCAAAAACAGATGGTCTCCCAGCTACAACCCTCACCCAGTTCTGACCCACCAACTGGACACAGACCCACTCTGGAATCCCACTGGACCAGAACCCTAACCCTCACCCCAACCTGACCCTGACCCTGATCTGCTGACCACATGAGAGGGCAAAGAACTGGAACTGGTCTCATCCACTCTGTCTCAGCTCATTCTAGCCAGAAAAGTTACAGAACGCCAGCATGAAGCTCGTTAGGGTATGAAAACCGCAAAACGACTCAGATCTTTTAGCAGTCTGTTCAGCCTGAGCAGATCCTGATCTGAACAAAGCTTTCAAAGACACAGTCTGTTTGGGGCTGAGATGAACATTTGAAGGCAGCATTTCATGTCTGTGCTCTAAAAGTGGCATTAACGAAGGTTAGAGTTAATGGGTGCTGTTCAGAATTCTTCAATGTGGAGCGAGGGGTGCGTCAGGGCGATTCGTTGTCCCCCATTTTGTTCGCCCTGAGTATTGAGCCTCTGGCAGAGGCCATACGTCAGGACGACCACATACAGGGTATCAGGGATGGGGAGGGGGCAACTCATAAAATCACCCTCTTTGCCGATGATATTTTATTATTTATAAAACACCCTCTTATATCAATCCCCAGACTTATGCACTGCTTAAAGGAATATGGAGATATATCTGGATACAAAATTAACCAAAGTAAGTCAGAAGCAATAATGACATCTGGACAACGACCAAGCCAACTTAGTGAAACCTTTCATTGGTCAGAAAAAGGATTCAGGTACTTAGGGATAATTCTTACACCCAGACCCTCACAACTGTTCGATGCTAATTATAACAAATTGATAAAGAAAATCAAAATTGATCTGTCCCGATGGGAGATCCTACCTTTATCCCTATACGGCAGAGTGGAAACTGTTAGAATGAACTTGCTTCCTCGCCTTCTGTTTTTGTTCCAATCTCTGCCAGTAAGAGTCCCAGTCTCAACATTTACCATGCTCAGTAAATTAATATCCCAATTTATTTGGCAACAAAAAAGAGCAAGAATTAAACTTGGAACACTTTATCTTCCCAAAAATAGGGGTGGTTTAGCCTTACCCAATTTAAAATGTTATTATTGGGCAGCGCAGTTATCAGCTATTGTGACTTGGATTGGAGGGGACGAGGAAGCAAAATGGCTTCAAATAGAACAGGGTGAAACTAAAGATGTACAACTATCTACTCTTCCCTTCCTAGATATCAGAGGTGTTAATAGAATGAAAATTGGAAATGAATGGACCAGACATACTTTAAAAATATGGACAGAAGTTAAAAAGATGCTTAGAGATACGGGGTCAGTCTCCAGAGCTATGCCTATTGTGGGCAATATAGACTTCCCGCCCTCCACACGGGACCAAGGCTTTAAGAGATGGGCAGCTAAAGGTCTTAAAATACTAAACCAATTATTCCATGGGGCTGACTTAAAGTCCTTTGCACAACTTCAGGAACAGTTTGGCCTCCCCGCAAACGATTTATATAGATATCTGCAAATTAGGCACTACATTACTAGTCACATGGAACGTGATAGACTTAATAGAAATCCAAATGATATAGAACAATATTTTATTACCATTGCAGAAAAAAACTTTCCAACCCGGAAGCACGTTTCACATTTGTACAAAATTCTCTCATCTAATAATTATCAGAATACATATAAGGTAAAAGAAGACTGGGAATTAGAATCAAATTCTATAATAGAGGACGAACAGTGGGACAAAGTGTGTGAGGGCAGTCACAGGGGAATTAACAGCCAAATGTGGAAAGAATTCAGTTGGAAAATTGTGATAAGATTTTTTCGCACTCCGTTTGTAATTTCTAGATTTGTCAAAAACCCTTCAGCAGCCCTGTGTTGGAGACAGTGCGGGAAGATTGGTGATCATACGCACATTCTTTGGGACTGTCCTGTTATCAGCGAGTATTGGAAGGGGATTAGGGATGAAATAGAGACAATTATAAAAGAAGAAATACCTTCAAATGCTTTGTTTTATTTACTAAGTATAATACCAGATTATTTTAATGTAGACCAAAAGTATATCTTGCACATTTTACTCTTGGTGGCTAAAAAAACTATAACGGCTAATTGGAAACAGGTTTTGTCACCATCTATAGCAGAGTGGAAGAGTAGGTTAAAACAAGTATACATGATGGAAAAAATGACCGCATGTTTACAACTTAAAGTGGACAAGTTCAATCAAAAATGGCGATGGGTGAAATTGTATTTGGGTGTATGATTTTGGGCTGAAGTGAATTGCAATCTGCTCTGTCATCTATTTTTTTTTTTTTTTTTTTTTTTTTTTTTTTTTTTTTTTTTTTTTTTTGGTATGTGTTTGTATATGTGTATATACAGGTATGTATACATGTATGTGTGTATAGATTATATATAGATATATATTTTGCTGTTGGATTACTTTATGTTGCATTTTTGGCCTGTGTGGGGGCACCCTGGAGGGGAAGGGGAGGGGTGTGGGTTTATGTGTATGCATGTATACATATGGTAGTGTGTATGTGATCTGGTTTATTGTGCTGCATTTAGTTTGAAATATTGTATATGTGGCATCAGTATTTCTGTTATTGATCTTATTGCTCTTGGCTCAGGGAATGTTTGTTTGTTGTGAAAATTCTTGAAAATAAAAAGTTCCAAAAAAAAATAAAAATAAAAGTGGCATTAACTCATTTATATTCTCCCTTAAACGGAGGAAAACTGAAGAAATGCTTACATTTTTTTCCTGCTGTAGTTACACCAAACTGCCACAGAGTGTCGCTGTAGTCAGGCTGTACTGCATGGCCACTGGTTAAAAAGAAAAGAGTCACTAAAACAAAAAACACAGCTCAAATAAGGTCAATACTGAGCACGTCTATTTTACTGGACATACAGTAAATTAAAATCCACACTCACTGTTAAAAATAAACCAACTGATGCAAAAAACAGAGAAATCAGAAAACAGTCACAGCGACAGAAAACCTCATGAGAAATTCACCACATGTTGAGAGTCAGTGACTTTCACTTATTATCTACTTCAGTCTGCTGCATAACGAGGTACCAAAAGCCTTTAAAATACTTTTTAAATACAAATGTGTAAGGTTTACTGGAAGATGTAATTTATATCTGGAATTAATCATCTACCAATATCATCATCATCATATATTTCTCTATTCTATGTCAAATTATACAGTCTAAGCAGTATCCCATCACACGTTTTTATTTTAGGCGGACATTTTGAAGGCAGACTAACAGGTCTATTAGGGTCAGAATTCTAGCTGTTCAAGTACTTATTTTCCTCACAGTAAAATGTAATGACAGTGCAAGTTCTAATAGTAAAACATTCATGTGAGACTTCACTGCTTTCCTTGTAATTAAATGACTAAATCTGTACTCACTGAATTAAAACTGAAATTTCCATCAATTAAACAGACTTTTGCTTTAGAATAAATTTTCCACAACAGTTTGGCGTTGTGGGCAGGATCCCACGACTGGTTTCTCTGGACCGGAACCTTGCAGTGCTTTGGCCAGCCTGGACGGAAAGCGTCCAGCCTCTGATCTCCAAGGACTTGGGAGAGAGGACTGACAGGTCCGGTTCTGGAGCGCCAGCGCTGGGATCCAGCACGGACGTGTGGAATTGGTCTGAGGTGGTAAGAAAGAATGTGCACAAAGCCTAAAATTAGGTTAGAATTAAATAGTTTAAAATGGAGTTACCTGGTTCAAAATGAAATAGTTTTTAATATTTTACAGGTTCCCTTGGGAGGTTTCAGGAGACTGGACGGGGCCGGGATTAGTCTGCGGTAGACTAATGTGTGCTAGAGCAGGTTATCAGCTCAGGAGCGCAGCGGGACTATTGTGCTAATAGTACAGGTGCTGGAGTTAGAGTACCAGGAGCACAGCACTCCACAGGAGGAGTGCAGCAGTACTTCAGCCAGAGTACTGAGAGTACCTCTTCACAGACGTCCCAAGAGAAGTAAGGAATATTCCCCCCATCCTGTGAGCAAAGATGGGCAACGGCAAGTCTCGGAAACCTGACCCTCCTGTGGGACCCACATTTGTTGAAGTAAAAACTGCCAAATGTATACAGTACTGAGAAAAAAACATGAGTTTTAGCCCAAAATGATCTTTCAGCATATCGGAAGTCAAAATGAAAGACTGAATAAGTAGTTGAAACAGAAGTTTCAGTAGGGGGAAATTAGATGAGTATAAAGAAAAACTCTCTAAGCAAATCCAGACTGATAAGTAAAAAACTGACCATTTACCCTGACTGACTGACTGACCTGGACCCTGGCTCCTGCCCTCCACCAGCAAACAGCCCAACAGCTCAACAGCCCACAGCATGGGAGAAAGCTCAGAGGAAGCTCGAGGAAGAAAAACCATCCCTCAGCCTGATGCCTCCACATCAGAACCAGCATTTCAACACAGCGTTTACCACGACCGAAGTGTCCAGTCCGGTCCAAATGGAGTCACATCAGTGTTCCCACCATGAACTGAGGCGGTCATCGTTGAGGCCTCCTCTCATCTCACGGACTGCTCAAAGTTCGCTGATTGAAAAGTGCGTTTTCTGAAAAGGCCCAACAGAACTTTGCCAGATCACAACAGCTTGGCAACAGTTAAGATCACAGCAGAACTCTGAGATCCAGCTCCACCCAACCAGATCCGCTGCCATGACAACCGGGCAGAGGGCGTGAACATCTGGGGGGGGGGGGCAGAGAACAGTGGTGGCTGGGGTTGGAACGGATTTCTCTGTGGACGCAGGACACTGGAGAAATGACTGTTCCTGGAGATTCAAGTGATGACGCCAACAACAACGTGGTGAAGACGGACAGGTGGACTGAGGGGGGGTCTGGGGTCCGGGGGCGGAGCGCTGATGAGCTTCTCTGCAGCGGGTGAGGATGCACAACACACAAACACATTTATGCTAATGCAATGAAGAAATGCTTGCTGAACTGCAATTTTCCTGCTCTTTGAGAAAAGAAAAAAAAGACAATTTTATGCTACCTGAAAAGAAGGAATGGTTGGCAAAAATGACTTGCATGAAGACATTTTAAATGCCATCTCTGTTTTGGAAGGAAAGATTTGAAAAGTGTCTACTTCGGATGACAGGGAAATATTTCTCATTTCATTGGATAATTTGGGTAAACAAGTGAAATTAATAGTTAACTCATGAGTGATTTTGGAGCATTGTTGTCTAAAACAATAAACTAAAAAAGGGGGATTGAAAAAAAAAACATCGGCCGTAGATGGCGTCGTAGAGTGAACATCTCTGAAAGCAAGCTCCAGTGGCATCTATCAATATATACTTAAATTATTCATGTACGTGCGGTAAAAGTATGCATTTTTGAACAGGAGGTACTCTAACATGAGCCTGGACGGTTATTTCTTGCAAACGTCAGACAGTATGAAGAAAGAAAAGTCCAGTTCTCCATCAAACCCTGACGATAGCGGTGAGCTAACAGAGGCTGACGCAAATGCAATGGATTCCAGACTTATTCAAGCTTTGGATAAGATAACTGAGAACCTCACTAAAGTTATTGACACCAAAGTTGCCACGGTCTTAGAAGCCATTAAAGATCATACCTCACAGCTACAAGTGGTTGCCGGGTGTGTAGAGGAAGCTGAAAAGAGAATTGCTGATGGTGAAGTTGTGGCTACATCATCAGAAGCTAAGATAGCCTTTCTTGAGAAGCAAGTGCGTGACACGCAGGAACATATTGATGATCTGGACAACCGAGGTCCAGGAATACCCTTGGAATATTTAACACGTATGATCCACTCCAAATCGAAACAATTATCTAACAAGTATCTGTCATTTTGTTAAAATGATTTCCTCATAAAGGAAGGCATGCTGTTGTACTTTCTATTTTTATT
>JABUIW010040261.1:0-17102 GCA_013363375.1 Menidia beryllina | reverse complement strand
TTCCAAGATCTCTTCATCTGAGTTCTGCCTTGAGTTTCCAATCCTGAAATTCACAGAGTTTGCTGCTTATTCAACTACAGCAGAACCTCTACATATGAGTTTAACTGGTTCCAGGACCTACTACCTATGTTAAAAATATTGTTATGTTGGTTCAAATATTCCCATCAGAATACACAGTAATTTCTAGAATTGGTTCCAAAAACCTACGATAACTCCTTAATAAATACTGCAGGTAATTACACATAGCAATTGTGGGAGCCATTTTGCACCTTTACTTTTGAGTAGTGGTAATTCTGTTGATTTGTTTGTTTATTATGAATTTGTTTACATTAATGATAGTTTCATATTTTGGTAATATTCTTTTTGTAATTCGTCTAGTTAATTGTTTTGCTTTGTTGAGTCTTTATTTGGTAAATTTATTAATTTGTAGTACTTGGTTTTAGACACCTGGGGCAGTGGTGCACACAGGTAAGGGTGGATTTAAGTGAGTAATGGCACACACCTGTATGCACCTGGGTGTGGGCAAATGTTTTTTTAACAGTGCAAGAGGTTGCTCACGCGAAACAGCAATAAACAGCCCTAAAGAACAAATTCTGCGTTGAATCCTGCTTTGCCTGCGTACGATACCTGCCCAGGGTGCCAGAAGTTGCCGTTTGTTTTATTTTAAGTTTGATTTCATTTTCGTTAAAAGTTTGTTCGACAAACGGCTACTACATCAAGTAAAAAACCTGCTCAGGGATCAAGTAAAAGACCTCTTCATGGATTAAAGAAAGACCTCTTCATGGATTAAAGAAAAAACTTTCCTTGGAAATCGATCCTTTGGATATTGGAATATCTCATGGGAAATAACATGGATTCGTGGAAGTTGTAAGATCAAGGCCTGGACCAGATTTGAGGAATCTCCAGTCGGTATGTGCACTGTTTAAAACGCCGTATAGGAAAACGGTGAAAAGAAAAAAGAAAACAGTTTGATCAAAAGGCAAATTACATGAACTGAAACTTTAACTTGGACTGCTTAATACACTGTGCGATTTGTTGGATTTGACGCACCAGGTGGTCTTCATTCATAAAAAGCCTCGAGTAGGCGTATGTTTTTTGTATTTTTTGTATTTTGCGTTTTTTAATATTATTGAATACATATTTGATATTCTAAAGTTATGCGCACTAAGGAAACCAACTTTTTGGACAGTAGTGCTGAGTTTCCAGCTACTTTCGGCACTTTTGATGCTGTCAGGGGAGACCCCCATGTCGGAGACTCGGGGCGGCCGTTTGTTTACACGCGGAACCAGCTCCTCGGAATACGGGACTCCACTCGTCACTGCCCAGCTCCCCATCCCGCTGAGAAACCAGACATCCCTGCAGATATACGGAGGAGACGGAGAGGCTGCAGAGGTGGCAGGACGAGGCGAAAAAAGGGTTATCTACCATCGGTTGTCATGGGAAACGTAAGATCTCTCAAAAACAAGACTGAGGAGCTCGCAGCGCTAACCCGTTTCCAGTGGAGGTTCAGAGACGCCAGTTTAATGTGCTTCACAGAGACGTGGTTAGATGGGTCTGTCCCGGACTCAGTGGTTTCCCTGGACGGCTTTAAACTCATCCGCGCGGACAGAACTTTGGCGGAGAGCGGAAAAAAGAGAGGAGGGGGGCTGGCGGTGTTTGTGAATGAGAGATGGTGCAACGCGGCTCATGCTCACGTGAAGCAGCAGATATGCAGCTCACATGTGGAATTACTCGCAGTGAGCTTAAGACCATATTATCTGCCGCGAGAGTTTGGTCACGTGATCGTGCTGTGTGTTTACATCGCACCCTCAGCTGATGCCACTGCTGCATGTGAGCAGATCCACAGTGCTGTAAACAAATTACAGACTGAACACCCCCGCGCTCTCCTGCTCATCACAGGAGATTTCAACCATGCCTCCCTCAGCTCCACTCTCCCCACGCTCACACAGTACGTCACATGCGCAACTAGGAACAATAAAACACTGGACCTTTTTTATGCTAACGTGAAGGACGCCTATACCTCCGCCCCTCTCCCCCCACTGGGACGTTCAGATCACAACCTTGTCTACCTGCCCCCCCATTACATTCCACTGGTGAGAAGGACAATAGCACAGAAGAAGTTGGTGAAAGTTTGGTCGGACGACGCCACTGAGAAGCTCAGGGACTGTTTCAGAACCACAGACTGGAGCATGTTTCAAAGCTCTCATGGTGAGGATATCAACAGCCTGACTGAATGCATCACTGACTACATGACCTTCTGTGTGGAAAGCATTGTGCCTACACGACGGCTACGATGCTTTCCAAATAACCCCCCCCTGGATGACCCCTGAGCTGAAAGTCCTCCTGAACCAGAAGAAACAGGCTTTCTACTCAGGGGACAGAGAGGGGCAGCGTAGAGCTCAGCAGGGGCTCCAATGGAGGATCAGAGCTGCAAATAAGGACTATGGGAGAAAGATGGAGGAGCAGCTGGCACAGAACAACGTCAGAGATGTGTGGAGAGGTTTGAAAAACATCTCAGGCTTTGGTGAGAGAACCAGCAGGGCTGCAGACGGTGACACCACGTTTGCGAATGAGTTAAACAGCTTCTTCACGCGGTTTGACTCCCCTCACACTGCCCTCAACTCTCCACACCCCTTCAACCCCCAGCCCCCCCAGAGACCTACCCTCCCCACCGCCGCCACTCCCACCAACCCCCGATCCATCCACACCTTCAGTCGGGCCTTCCTCCCCTCTGACAGTAACACCAAGGCAGGTGAGAGGGCAGCTGATGAGGCTGAAACAGAGGAAAGCCTAAGGACCAGACGGCATCCCCCCAAGGCTGCTGAAGACCTGTGCAAATGAGCTCTGTCAGGTCCTCAGCTACATCTACAACCTGAGCCTCAGCCTGGGGGTGGTCCCCACCCTGTGGAAGACCTCCTGTGTGGTACCGGTTCCCAAAACGCCACATGCCAGGGAACCGGCCCACTTTAGACCAGTCACCCTGACCTCTCAGCTGATGAAGACCATGGAGCGCCTCGTCCTCGCCCACCTTCGCACCGTGGTGAGCACCACCTTGGACCCGCTGCAGTTTGCCTACCGGCCCAACATCGGAGTAGAGGATGCCATCATCTACCTGCTGCAGCGAGCACTCACCCACCTGGAGACCACCGGGAGCGCTGTGAGAGTCATATTCTTTGACTTCTCAAGCGCTTTCAACACCATCAGACCGGTGCTGCTGAGGGGGAAGCTGGAGGACGCTGGGGTAGACAAACATCTGGTTGACTGGACCATTGACTACCTCACTGACCGTCCTCAGCACGTGCGGCTGCATGGCTGCCAGTCAGAGGTGGTACTCTGCAGTACAGGGGCCCCCCAGGGCACAGTCCTGTCTCCGTTTCTGTTTACCATCTACACCTCAGACTTCACCTACAACACGGACAGCTGTCACCTCCAGAAGTTCTCCGATGACTCGGCGATTGTGGGCTGTGTGTCTGAGGGGAACGAGCTGGAGTACCGGTCGGTCATCATGGACTTTGTGAATCGGTGTTCGAAAAACCATCTGTGTCTGAACACCAATAAGACCAAAGAGATGGTGATCGACTTTAGGAGAAGACCACCACTCCACCCCCCAGTGAACATCCAGGGGCAGGACATAGAAACTGTACAAAGTTTCAAATACCTGGGTGTTCACGTGAACAACAAACTGGACTGGACTAACAACACCGACGCCCTGTATAAAAAGGGCCAGAGCCGCCTTCACCTCCTGAGGAGGCTGAGGGCCTTTGGAGTCAGCAGGCCCCTCCTTCAAAGCTTTTACGACTCTGTAGTGGCCTCAGCCCTCCTCTACGCTGTCGTCTGCTGGGCCCCTGGCAGCGCAGAGCGGGACAGGAAGAGGCTGAATAAGCTGGTGAGGAAGGCCACTTCTGTCCTGGGCTGCCCTCTGGACTCAGTGGAGGAAGTGGCTGAGAGGAGAGTGTTGTCCAAACTGAGATCCATCATGGACAACACCTCTCACCCCCTGCATCGGACTGTAGAGGAGCTGAGCAGCTCTTTTAGTAAAAGACTCAGACACCCTGTGTGCAAAAAAGAGCGATACCGCAGGTCTTTCATCCCTGCTGCTACCAGACTGTACAACTCTGCACTTTAACAACTGCTGTGCAATTGTGTTATATTTATTGACCTGTGTAATATGTGTACTGTGTGTGAGCCATCAATGATTGTATATATTTTAATCACCCAAATCTTTACGCTTACCCTTGTATATTTGTTTGCTTTTGCTGTACTTTATGCACCTTTTCCTCCTTTTAAATTCTAACCGATGTGTGACCAGTGAATTTCTCCACTGTGAGATCAATAAAGCTCTCTTATCTTATCTTATGTGTAGTTTGAATGGATGAAGAAGATTTGTAGTTTAAAATCAAGTTCATAACGTTGCCAACCTTTTGCCTGCTCTGTTTCCTGATTGCGGACCCTCTCTGTTCTTATTCAAAGGCCTGATTATAAGTTTGTAACAAAATGAGCAACGTAGAAGCGGCACTTGATGTGGAAAGGCTGGAATCAAAACGGTCAATTAAATTAACTGCTAAAGGAATGTGCTTTTACATACAATCATGTCAAGAGAAACGATCTGCAAAAATGACTCAGGCTAAAAAGCTTATGGATAAAATCCGTGCGCTAATGGAATTAAATGACAACCCAGACGCAGTGAATGTTCAGCTCGCTTTGTTTATTGCGTGCTGTGAAGATGCACGCAACATACATGAAACGTTTATGGAATTGCCTCTACCAGAAGATGATGATAAACTTAATGCTAAAAACAAGAACTTTGAGAAAAAGATGGAATCATGTTGTACATTTATTGAAGAGGTAAAAGAGTGGCTGTCTAAAACCGGTCATGCATATTCGCAGCCAAACGAATTTCCTGGCGCAGAGTGTGTTGATGAAATACATCCTGAAGATAGTATTTCTAATGTCTTAAGTGTAAAACCAAGTTCTGTAAAAACACGCGCAACCAGTGTATCAAAGACTTCCATGGCGCGTATTAATGCGGAAGCTGAGAGAGCCGCTCTTCTCAAACGCTCCGAAGCTCTAAAAAAGAAACATCGCATTGAAGCGCAGGAGGAAAGGCTTCGTAGAGAAAAGGAGCAACTGGCTCTTGAGACTGATCTAGCGGCAACAACTGCAAAGCTTCAGGTTTTCGAAATAAACTCCTCTCAGTGTGGGTCGATACGATCTGATGGAATGAACTCTTATTTGGAGAAGAGTAAAGCGCAAAGATCCATTGGTTTAAATCCCCAGGCAAACGCCTTTGTCACACATGAAAATTATATTCTTGCCCCTTTTGATCCTGTGCCAGTAGTTAGGCCAAAACAAAGATTTGCTGTGCAAATGGATGGAATGCCTTCTGAACCTGAAGCCCCATATCAAGCAACACAGATTGCTCATGAACGCCAAATAGGGCATACATTCAATTCCCAAATTCAGACTGGTAATAATCGCAATGACATGGTGAGCATTATGCAAAAACAAAATGAAATCACTGCTCTTTTGGTGCAGCAAAACACATCTTCTGTTCTCCCTACAAGAAATCTCCCTGTTTTTGATGGAGACCCTCTTCAATATACGTCCTTCATTAGAGCCTTTGAAAATGGAGTGGAAAAGAAAACAAATAATCTGAGCGATCGTTTGCACTTTTTGGAACAGTACACTAGGGGCCAGCCAAAAGATCTTGTGCATAGCTGTCAGCATCTACCTCCAGATCAAGGATATGAAAGAGCCAAGACACTTCTTGCACAGAATTTTGGAGATGAACATAAAATTGCATCTGCTTATATGGAAAAAATATTTAACTGGACACCTGTTAAAAATGAAGATGTAAAAGGATTACAATCATTCGCTCTGTTTCTTCGAGGCTGTTCAAATCTAACAGAACAAGTGATGTGTATGAGAGACCTGGACTTACCATCTAACATGCGGAGCATTATCTTAAAACTTCCTTACAAATTGAGAGAAAAATGGAGGAATGCTGCATGCGATTTGCAAGAAAGAAGGGGACAGAGGGTTACATTTACTGATCTTGTAAATTTTATTGAGAGACAGGTGAAAATTGCTTTAGACCCAGTCTTTGGAAACATTCAAGATCCCCAACATGTTAACATCAAGGCCTCTAGTGGCAGCCAGCTAAGACAAAGCAGGAAAGGAAGCAGCTATGCCACAAATGTCACTCCTGTGAGGGAAGACACTATAGGACCTATGAATAAAACCCCCTCCACATATTGCTGTCTGTTCTGCCTGCAGAAGAACCACTCACTGAATCAGTGCTCACAGTTTAAAGCCAAACTACATCGGGATAAGATCAGCTTCATTAAGGATAAGGGTATTTGTTTTGGTTGCTTAAAAGTAGGTCATACAAGCAAAGACTGCAAGAGTCGATTGGATTGCCATGTATGTCACCAGAAACACCCTGGAGTCCTCCATATAGAAAGACAGGATAAAGGCACATCCGTTGAACAAGCCAAACGTTCTCAAAGTCCTCCAAGTGTTTTGACTGTAAATCCTCAGACGTGTGGCCATATTGGGGCCGGTATGGAAGATGAGTCCACCTTTTCTATTGTTCCAGTAAAGGTCAGGAGTAAATTGACTAATAAGACCATACAGACTTATGCTTTTTTGGACTCTGGCAGTTCTGGCACATTTTGTACAGAAGCCATGGCAAAAAGATTGAAATTGCGAGGTAAGAAGACAAGCATTCTGTTGAGAACAATGGGCCAACGAAAGGTTGTGAATGCTCATGTATTATCAGGTCTTGAAGTGTCTGGCATGGGTGTAGAAGATTTTATAGAGCTTCCTGATGTTTTGACTCAAAGAACTATGCCTGTGTCTACCTTTAATATTCCACGACAAGCAGATATTGAGCCATGGCCGCATCTGAAGAATGTAAAGCTCTATGATATTCATGCAACTGTTGATCTGCTTATTGGAACTGATGCCCCTAAGGTCTTGGAGCCGTGGGAAGTAATTAATAGCCAGAACGAAGGACCATATGCGGTCAGAACCAGGGTTGGCTGGGTCATTAATGGTCCTCTTCATGACAGAAGTTGCAGAAGTAAGAGTGGCCATTCTTCTGTAACAACAAACCGTATCTCTGTTGAACACCTGCAAGAAATGCTTGTAAAACAGTATAATCACGACTTAAACGAGAGATCTTCTGAAGAACAGATTGAAATGTCTAGAGATTACCTTAAATTCATGGAAATTAATTGGAGGTCATTATTGCATTGACCTGCCATTCAGAAAAGAAAATGTAACTCTGCCAGATAATCATCATGTTGCAGAACAGCGCTTACGTAGCCTGAAAAGGAAGTTTGACAGGAACAATGTGTTTAAGGAAGAATATACCACATTCCTAAGTGAAATGATAAGGCAACAATATGCTGAGAGAGTGCCTCCTGATCAGCTGACTCAGAGCAATGGGAAAGTTTGGTATATCCCTCACCATGGGGTGTATCATCCTCAGAAGGGCAAGCTCAGAGTTGTTTTTGACTGTGCAGCCTCGTACAAAGGAATGTCACTCAATAGTCAGCTTTTGCAAGGCCCTGATCTCACCAACAGCCTCATTGGAGTTCTCGTCAGATTTAGGCAGGAGCCTGTTGCAATAGTGGCTGATATCCAAGCCATGTTCCACCAAGTTCATGTCTCAGATAAACATACTAACTTTCTCCGCTTCCTTTGGTGGCCAAATGGTGACACTGCACAGGCTCCCCAAGAATATCGCATGAAAGTACATCTTTTTGGAGCTGCATCATCGCCAAGCTGTTCCAATTATGCCTTGAGGAGAACTGCAGATGACAATGCAGAACACTTTCCTCCAGAAGTTGGAGGATTCACTCTGGCAAAGTGGGTCAGCAACAGTCGTGCAGTGCTGCGCTCTGTCAGCGAAGGCCACAGAACAAAGGACATGATGGAGCTGGATTTGGATACAGATCAACTGCCTGTTGAGCGTATATTGGGACTGCAGTGGTACGTTGAGACTGACCAGTTTGGATTTAAGGCCTCCACACCAGAGCGACCACAGACAAGAAGAGGAATTCTTTCAGTGGTCAGCTCCCTTTATGATCCATTAGGCTTCCTTGCTCCATTCAGCATGATGGCTAAGCTGTTACTGCAAGAATTGTGTAGAAAAAATCTTGGATGGGATGAAGCTATTCCCCCTGTTCTCTCCAAGCAATGGACTGGCTGGGTGGAAGACCTCCTGAATGAAAGGAGATGGATGATGGGACCTGACTTTCTCTATAAATCCAAGGATGAGTGGCCTAAATTGGATGTAGACCTGCAGGTGATTCCTGGCGCTGACCCCGAGATAAAAAGGGACTTGACGGTGAATGCTGTTAAAGACACAGACAATCCTATGAGCTGCCTGATCCATTACTTTTCATCCTGGGGGAGACTGCGAGTAGCTGTAGCCTGGCTTCTTAAGTTTAAGGAGACTCTTGTGTTATTGGGACATAAGAAAAAGGACCTTTGTGCTTCTGCTGACCTCAGTATGGAGAGTCCAGACAGTCAACGATGGGTGGAAAGTCAAATGCAGAGCTTTAAGGCTACACTCAAAGGCCAGAGTTTGACACCTCAAGATGTGACCAGGGCCGAGCTGTCAATCATCCAATATGTGCAACACCAACGGTTTAAGGATGAAATCACCTTGCTTCAGAGTGGCGTGAAAACCATATCAAAGGCCAGTTCACTGTACAGATTGGACCCGGTGATGGAAGGTGGGATCCTCAGAGTAGGAGGCCGACTGAGTAAAGCATCACTGCCAGTGGAATCCAAGCATCCTGCTATTCTCTCCAAAGATTTGCATGTATCGACCTTAATTCTGCGCCACATTCATCAGCAGCTAGGTCATGCTGGAAGAAATCACATGTTGTCCAGTTTAAGGCGGAACTCTTCTGGAAGAGGTGGATTTCTGAGTACCTGCCATTAATGCAACAGAGACAGAAATGGGCAGTAATAAGAAGAAACCTTGTACCTGGAGATGTTGTTCTTGTGGCAGACGCTAAAGCTCAGAGAGGATCTTGGATGATGGGGAAGTTCTTGGAAGTCAGAGCAGATGTGAATGGCCATGTGCGCTCTGTGTGCCTCCAAACAAAGACCAGCATTCTGGAGAGGCCTGTGGCAAAGCTGTGCCTGTTGCTGGAGCGGCAGTGTGATCACATCTCTCTCTCTCTCTCTCTCTCTCTCTCTCTCTCTCTCTCTCTCTCTATCTTTCTCTCTCTCTCTCTGCTTCTTTCAGTCTCTTTAACACCTTTCCTTTGCAGTTGGCGTAAGAAAGACATCTGTGCATGCTTAGCTCCTTTTTTGAGTAATTGTGATAATGCACAATTAGGGGCCGGAGTGTGGGAGCCATTTTGCACCTTTACTTTTGAGTAGTGGTAATTCTGTTGATTTGTTTGTTTATTATGAATTTGTTTACATTAATGATAGTTTCATATTTTGGTAATATTCTTTTTGTAATTCGTCTAGTTAATTGTTTTGCTTTGTTTAGTCTTTATTTGGTAAATTTATTAATTTGTAGTACTTGGCTTTAGACACCTGGGGCAGTGGTGCACACAGGTAAGGGTGGATTTAAGTGAGTAATGGCACACACCTGTATGCACCTGGGTGTGGGCAAATGGTTTTTTACCAGTGCAAGATGTTGCTCACGCGAAACAGCAATAAACAGCCCTAAAGAACACATTCTGAGTTGAATCCTGTTTTGCCTGCATACGATACCTGCCCAGGGTGCCAGAAGTTGCCGTTTGTTTTATTTTAAGTTTGATTTAATTTTCGTTAAAAGTTTGTTTGACAAACGGCTACTACATAATGTTTTGAACATAAACCACACACATTGGAGATAGGGAACACCCATCTCTTGCAATCATATGACCCAAGAACACTACCTAATTTTAGATTGGACAGAGTGGTTTTGTGTCCCCATGCATGAAGGTGTTTGAGCAGACTCACTGTCTCACATTGCTCTCTGTTTGGGCTGCACAGAAGAAGGTCATCCATGTATTGCAGCAAAGAAGAAGTAACCTTGCTTTCTAGCTGGCTTTCAGAACTGCATATACAAGGTTGGGCTTTCAAAGTAAGAAAGTCCAGGAGTTGACCCTCAAACTCAAAAGCAAAATGGAATTGGCTATCTAGATGAACAGGAACAGAAAAGTAAGCATTAGACAATTTAACCTCTGAGAAAGACTGTGAATCTGATGGTATTTGTGACAAAAAAAGCATGGGAATTAGGCGCTGTGGGTGCAGTGGTTGAACTGCTTCATTAACAAACTGTAGATCTTGTACAAACCCCATTCGTCTGGCTGACCTTTGATCCTGATCCCTGTAACAGCAAACAGGGATGTTCACACAGGAGACTTGTCAAAGGGAACAATGATGCCTATTTCCTTGGATAAAATCCTAGATACCAGCTGCAGTCCAAGCAACGTCTAAGTCCTGACCACGTCCACATCAGAGCCCTCGATAGAAATGGGCTACAGGTGGGGTCACTTCCTTCTGATGTCCCCCACCATCCCATTAGTCTTGGAGGTGTTCAACTTGCAGATGGTTAGACCTGCACCATCTAAAAAAAAAAATCATGGCTGATGAAGTAGCTTCTGATATCGACCATAAATGTTATTTGTCTCCCTTTTCCCATTAAGAAGTAGGCAATTTTTGGCCCACAAATATCTTTGAACATCTTTAATATTACGACCAATCATATTCTACAGTTTATACATGTGAAAACGGAGCCGTTTTCCCCTTCTGTTCCCAAGGTGTAGCCACAGGAGTCTCGCACACATAGACATATATACGTAGACGCCGCGTTGAGCCTGTTGGTCCGTTGCAGCGATACGTCAACGAATCCGTCATCTTGGCTGGCAGAACTGCCTGTAAACTAATAAAAGAAAACGGACTGAACTCCATTCATTCTCCTTTCGACAAAGTGCTTTAAGTTAATGCACCTTATTCACCCATTCACACACACACCGGGAAACAAATAGGCACAAAAAAAAACGTCTGTAACTTTTAAAGTGATGATTATACATTTTTACTCCTGATGTTTAGGATATAAGGAAGCACCAAACCAGTGTCTGTACTTTTGATGCTGAGTGTTTTGATTTCCAAAAAGGAGGACAATTTTCCCAGCTTCAAGACGGATTCAGACAGGCTTCTCAGATGTTAATGAACATGCGTTATTATACCTCAATGGTACCAAAATAACTTTGGTAGCAAAACACAATCTGTAACAACCAGTAACAAAATAACATAAAATACATTGAAATGCATCAATAAAATCAAATGTTCTAAATATGACCTCTTGTATTAGAAAATACAGATGTGCATCCTCTGTTTTCCCAGGTCTAACAAAGTACTCAGTCAACTTTGCAGAAGAACTCTCACCTCGCACAGCTTTTTAAAAATGTTTTTCAGTGTCCATGTAAGCTTTGAGATCTCCAGCACCTTTATTAGACACTGTGCCATGTTCCAGCTTTGCACATGGTGCACTCAGCTTCTCACTTGTCGCGACGGTATGTGGGAATTTTCTTTTGCAGTTCGTCTGTGAAGCTTCACTTTCGTTTTGGCATTTTGTCTCCAAGGCTGGTTGCTCTGCTCCCTGAGTGTGTGTGGGTGTCTTGCTGGACCCTCCCACCGGGCAGCCCCTCGAGAATTACGTTGGGCAACAAAGTACCGTGGTATTCTGTGAAAAGCGGCAGTCGACTTAAGCAGACAATTATGGTCCCATGAAAAACACTGAAAACCAGGCATTTTCATAAATGTATAATCCCCCTTTTACACTCTAGACACTATGTAAAAAGTGGACATGTCTGGGCAAAAGAGGACGTTTGATTCCCCCCATGCTTGGGAATCCCTTTGCCTTAATCACTGCCTCGATGCAATGATGCAGCAAAACATCTACATAGAAACTTGTATTATGTTCAACATGTTTGGATTTGATATATCCTTTAATATCTCTGCATTGTCTGACGGCAACTGTTAGGGCCCTAAAACATGCATTTGGTGAACTATACAAAATTCTCGTCCAGTTTTTAAAGGATGATGTGGCATTCTATTCTAAAGCAAACATACTAATTTCCAAAAGTACCGTGTTCTGCACTCATGAGCTGATCATACAGTGAATTTTGCAGCGGCCAAGTAAAACTCAAAGAGTTCGATCCAAAACAGGCTCTGCCTGCTCCAGCTGCTGCTCTCATAACATTTAAACTATATTTTACTTTAAACCAATGTTAATCTTTGTGCACATTTATTCTTGCCACCTCAGACCACTTCCACACGACTGTACTCGATCCCAGCGCTGGTGCTTCAGAACTTAACCTGTCAATTCTCTCTTCCAAACCCTTGGAGGCCGCTATCCGTCCAGGCTGGCCAAAGCACTGCAAGGTTCCACTCCAGAGAAACCAGTTGTGGGATCCAGTTTGTTGATGCCAAAATGTTGTTGAAATTTTATTCTACAGCAAAAGTCTGAGTCCATTTTAAGGAAGTAAGAAATTGAAATGTATTCAAAAGGAAAACTTCATGAAGTGAGAGCAACCAGCACGATCATACACGTGGTTCATATGATGTACCAAGCTGCTCTAAAGTAAAACAACATCATAGTGCATTTTATACCCCTCTCTGAGTCTGAAATGAGAAGTCAAGTCTGTCCTCCATCCTGCACATGTATTAAACAATCCTTAACCCTTGTATTGTCTTCACTTTTGGGACCCTCTGGTATCCCTCGGGTCAAATTGACCCGTGACATATATGGGGCTTTAAAAACCATTGTGAAATAAAATTTTACTTCATAATCTATTTAAAAATATTGTCTTTATCTACATTTCAAACAATTGAGATAACATATATGTTTAGGGAATGCAATCAGTCTCTCCTGGAACACAATTAACAATGGAAGTGTTATTAGTTTTTTTGTCATAAGGTTATAATTCATGTTAAAAATCCACTATGTGATCATGCTTATCTTGGAAAAGATTAAGTGGGACAATGTTTTGATTAACATTTATTACTTTGAATGCAAACTCTCGATACATAAACTTGTCCCCCCGCCGTCTAACAGGTCTTGATTCCCGGTCATCAAATCTGATGATCCTTGAGAATACATGGAAGCTCTTCAGAGACATTGTGGCTCTAAAAATGGCTCTCCCTGTTTCAGCATCCCACAGACTTTCAGTCGACTCCCCTCTTGACCTATAGACACCAGCAAGGATGAGGATGCCAAAGTAGGCATGCAGATTCATGGTGTCCATCTCTTTCCACTGCTCACCGAAAACACGACTCCCCTCAAGATTGGTCATATCCAGAATAATTTTCTGAATTGAGTCAGGAATCAACAGCTCAAAGGATGACTTGATATCCTGAACATGAGTCACTGCAAATCGTGTGGGCCCTGGTACCATCCGTATTATGTTAGCAGCTGAGCGGGGGGGCTCTCTCACTGGGGATGAAGACCATTCAATCTGTCCATTCTTAGACAAATATGGCTGTGGGGCTTCTCCAGCGGCTGGCTGTGGGGCTCCTTGTGGTACATAGTCCAAATCTTCAAATTCACTTTCAGAATCAGAATGGATATCTAAATGATCCTCAAATTCGGAGACATCTTCTTCTTCCACATCGCTGTGTGTCTGACTCTCTTCAAATATGAGCTCCAAAGCTCTCTGACAGCTAAATCTTTTTGTCATACTGAGGGTGGAAGAATCTGTACTGTGATGCAGTGGTATTTATCTTTTTTGTCCCCCCCTTGATGGGCAGGTGCGAGGAATATAGTGCGAGAAAATTGTTTGATGTATCAAATGTTATGGACAATCATTCGAAAAAAAGGGGTTTACAGGTGGACACATGAAAGAGGGTGCGGGAAAGAGTGGGAAAGAGTGCGGGAAAGTGAGAGCAAACAGCTTCTCACTGCTTAGATTATAATAATGCAACATTATGTGTGTGTGTGTGTGTGTGTGTGCGTGCGTGCGTGTGCGTGCGTGCGTGCGTGTGCGTGCGCATACAAGCGTGCGTGTGTGTGTGCTTGTGTCTGTGTGTGTCTGTCGGCATGTTTCTGTTTGTCTGTGTGTCTTGTGGGCATGTTTTTGTGTGTCTCTGTGTATGCGGGTCAATCTGACCCGAAGACCATACGAAGGATGTAAATGTGTGGGGTATAGTAGCATGTGTGCTCAAATATTTTTTTTTGTTTATACATGTTCATCACAGAAAATAAGGTAAGGCCATTGAGTTTCAGGTAGAAAAAATGTATACTCGTACCATTTTTCTTATTGTAAAAATTTGAAACGGGTCAATTTGACCCGAAGACCATACAAGGGTTAAGACAAAGCATTAAGAGATAAAGTATAAGGAGACCTTTTCTGAGACCTTGAAAGAGTAAAGAGCCCCATGAGAAAGAAAGAGAACCTTTAAAATATTCACTTGTGGAAAGTTACCAGAGAGTTAGAAGTGAAAGAAACTGATTATGCATATATTGATCTCCCCCACAATCGAGCTAAACCCAAATTAGTATAATATTGCAAACAGGGATTCTCATTGAACACAATCAAATGCTTTTGCCTCATCTATGAAACAATTGTGGTTTCAAGGTTGTTGATTATAGTCTATGAGATGAATTACCCTGCATGGATGTAGTGGAAGACTGTCTTCCCTTTATGAAGGCCATTTGATTAGGATATCTTGTGATGTGTCACTTTTTCCAGTTTTATGGCAGGGGTTTTATGAGATTATTTTCTACTTTTATTAAAGATATAGGGCAATAGCTGGATAGCTGTATAGTGTCTTTTCCTGGTTTCTGAAGCAAAAATAATATTAGCAGTGTTAATGTTTGTGGAGAAAGAGGAGAATCTAACACCTTACTTGACCTGTTCCAGGTCATCAGTGTTAACATATGGTGGATCACTGCCTGATGAACATAACTCTGTAGAAATTCATAAAAACATCAGGCCATGTGTAACAGATCCTAATGGATCTCTAACAGAAGTTATGGTTTCTTTTAATTTATTTTTTAACAGGTTAGCAACAAATCTTTTTCGTATTTGTATGATATTGCAAACAGAGTTTACTCCAAAGAAAATTAGTTTTATATTTTCCCTCTAACCTCACAGTGAACTTTGATAAAATGTCATCATTGTCTCAGTACCTACAGCTGCATTCTCTGAATCCCCTGAAGTCTTTGCACTGACATTCTTTCTGATTATAAAGTAATTTGAACTGTATACAGGATTATCTGGACCCACTGCAGTTTGCTTACAGCTCAGAGAGGGGTGAGGATGCAGTCAGCACTCCCTTGATTTAGTTTTAACCCACCGTGAGGCCGCCGAGCTGTAAGCTCCTTTGATTTAGTTTTAACCCACTGTGAGGGAGCCATGCCCTTTTTTTAACTTTTATTTATTGATTTTTTTTATCTGCTTTTAACTGCATTCAGCTGCATATTAAGGCAGGAAGTTTGAGGGATTCTTACAGCATCGATCCTGGACTTGTAGCTTTGCTGACTTAGTTTTTATTTTATTTTGTTGGCTCTAGTGGCCTTTAATGACAGTAGCTTGACAGGAAAGGGGGCAGAGATAGAGAGGGGAGACCTGCGGGAAAGGGGCATGGGCCAGAATCGAACCCAGGCCACCTGCTTATGAGGAGGTCCTCACACATGGTCCGCCTGCTGTAACCATTAGGCTACAGGCTCTGACGTAGTTTTTAACAGAACGACCACAACATTTGAGATTTAATTGTGCTGTCAGACACTCTCATCTCTAGCACTGAATCACCCCAAGACTCTGTTATTTTACTCCTAATATTTGTTTTATATCAGAATCAGAATCGTCTCATGGGCCCACCACCCATGAGACGGGCCATAGGGGTCGGGTGCAGTGCGCCCTGGGCGGCGGCCGGAGTCGGGGACCTTGGCGGACCGATCCCCGGCTGCAGAAGCTGGCTCTAGGGACGTGGAACGTCACCTCTCTGACGGGAAAGGAGCCTGAGCTGGTGTGCGAGGCGGGGAGATTCCGGCTGGACATAGTCGGTCTCGCCTCGACACACAGCTCTGGCTCTGGAACCAGCCTTCTCGAGAGGGGTTGGACGCTCTGCTACTCTGGAGTTGCCCCCGGTGAGAGGCGCCGAGCAGGAGTGGGCATACTCATTGCCCCCCATCTCGGTGCCTGTACGTTGGGGTTCACCCCGGTGAGCGAGAGGGTAGCATCCCTTCGCCTTCGGGTGGGGGGACGGGTCCTGACTGTCGTTTGTGCCTATGCGCCTAGCGGCAGTACAGAGTACCCACCCTTTTTGGAGTCCTTAGAGGGGGTACTGGAGGGTGCCCCCCCTGGGGACTCCCTCGTTTTGCTGGGGGACTTCAACGCTCACGTGGGCAACGACAGTGAGACCTGGAGGGGCGTGGTTGGGAGGAATGGCCCCCCCAGCTTGAACCCGAGCGGTGTTCTGTTTTTGGACTTCTGTGCTCGGCACGGATTGTCCATAACGAACACCATGTTCAGGCATAAGAGTGTCCATATGTGCACCTGGCACCAGGACACTCTAGGCCGCAGTTCAATGATCGACTTCGTTGTCGTTTCAGCTGATCTGCGGCCGCATGTTCTGGACACTCGGGTCAAGAGGGGGGCGGAGCTTTCCACTGACCACTACCTGGTGGTGAGTTGGCTCCGATGGTGGGGGAGGATGCCGGTGAGACCCGGGAGGCCCAAACGTGTTGTGAGGGTCTGCTGGGAGCGCCTGGCGGAGTCCCCTGTTAGGCGGAGCTTTAACTCCCACCTCTGGGAGAGCTTCAAGCACGTTCCGAGGGAGGCGGGGGACATTGAGTCCGAGTGGGCCGTGTTCCGTGCCTCCATCGATGACGCGGCCTCTCGAAGCTGCGGTCGCAGGGCTGTCGGTGCCTGTCGTGGCGGCAACCCTCGAACCCGCTGGTGGACACCGGCGGTGAGGGATGCCGTCAGGCTGAAGAAGGAGTCCTATCGGGCCTTTTTGGCCTGTGGGACTCCGGAGGCAGCTGATGGGTACCGGCAGTCCAAGCGACGTGCGGCTCGGGTGGTCGCTGAGGCAAAAACTCGGGCGTGGGAGGAGTTTGGGGAGGCCATGGAAAA
>JABUIW010040217.1:0-13632 GCA_013363375.1 Menidia beryllina | reverse complement strand
TGGTTCTTCTGCCTCTGGCTGCACATCTGGGTCTGGGCCAGCGTCACCAGTTTCCTCACCTGGGTGGTTGCCATGGCACCCAACAAGATGGCCTCCGCCTGCTTGAAGGTGGCTCCAGGAAAGCTGGCGACCTGTAGGGAACTGAAAAGGAGGAAGTCTGGACGGTTGGAGTCTCCAGTAAAGATGTTTTCTGAAGCTCTCAGACTGCAGTCTTTTCTGTTCTTACCCTTCAAAACCTGTTTGAAGGGAGTCCCAACCTGGCTCAGAGGGGGAGACTAAAGATGGAGACCACACGTCTTTAAACCACAAAACAGCATTTATTCACTTAAACTAACTTTGTATGTCAACTCATCAGTAATGTTTGCAATGAACTGGTGTGTAAATGTAAGATTAAACTAAATATAAATGAAGACATGAATACTATAGATGAACAGAAATGAATCAGCAAAGCCAGAACAAACCCTGTCACGGCTTTTTAATTTTTCCAAACCAAATTCTTCCAACAAGGAAAAGGCCGTCGGTGGCAACAGGTGGTTTGTGGTTTTGACGCACTTTCCTTTTATTTCTTGTAAAATTATAGGGAAAAAACAATCAAAATTCCATTCTAACTTTGTTGCAAATGAAAAGTAAAAAAGGAGATCGAAAAGGTAACACAAAAGTGTAGCGTGGTCAAAAAAACCTCCCGTCATCACACCTGACTTTGCTCCTTACAAACCACAACCCCCATCCAGATATACTCTGGCTGTTCTTACTCTCCCAAATTAATGGGTCGAGCTTAAAAAATACCAAAAAAAATCCTGATATTCCTAACAATAAAATTCAAAATGGACAAACTCAAATATATTTTAACCATTTAAAATGAAACGGAACATGTGAATTACAAAAAGTAAACTTAAATGGCCACAACAAATCCAGCAACTCAACACAGGACAGAGAGGAAATGCTCAGAGCTTTTTTCTACAGCAGCTTTCACACCAGGTGTCCACCATCTCCAATGACCAGCCACTCCCTAATCCCCAACAACCAATCCACAATGAGCTCAGAGGCCATGAGGCGCCCACAGGGGAAAGATAGCAGGTGTCTGATTAAAGGAAGTGAGGGGGGGCTGCTGGTCAGGGATCTGGATCTGGTCAGGTCATCAAGAGGAGGAGCAGCTGGTTCTGGAGTGAGATGGAGAGGAGGGAGGGAGGGGGGGTTATCTTTGGTGGGCTGTGGTGGTGTGGGTGGGAGGAGAGAAGGAGGAGAAGGAGGGAGGGGGGGATGTTCAGCAGGACACAGATCTTCCTCTCAGCTCTCATCCTCCTCTTCATAATACTCCCAGCTGCAGAGAGAAGCAGACAGAGAGCAGATAAAGGAGTACACCATGCACACAACAATCTGATATTCTGATTGCCTGCTGGCTCTTTCTGCTGACTCTACAGAAACAGCCTGACCTCATTCTGCTCTCACAGCTTCCCACTGAGAAGGCTGCAGGTTCACAGGAAACAGGATCTTTGCTCTGATACCAACTGGGTTTAGTTCATGTGGACCTCCAGCTGCCTACTGACCTCAGAGTGTGCAGTTTGTTGTGTGGACTCTGCTGCAGATCCAACAGCTGCTGGACAGCTGACCGCTCCAGGTAGTTGAGACTCAGGTCCAGTTGTGTCAGATGGGAGGAGTTGGTGTCCAGAGCTGAGGCCAGATAAGCACAGCCGATCTCTGACAAACTGCAGTCCCTCAACCTGAATAAAGAATAACAGATGTGAACTTAAGCCAGCATGATGCATGTTAATAAGGGTTCCTTTATTCCCATCTGCAACGTCATTTAAGCATTTTTCCACTTTTACTCATAAACTTGAACTTGTGTCCACAGCAGTTCAAACTTCATAGTCATAGAATTGAGAGTTTTATTCACAATTATTTGCACTCACAGCTTTTACATTCAGTCTCACAGAAACTGTTCTAAACTTCTCAATTTTTCTGATTTATGTGTGAGAGAAGAGTTTAGCGTTCAATATTTTTGTGGAGCTACAAATAGGACTACAGTCCTATTTGACAGTCCTCTGACTCCAAAGGTGGCTGGCATTAGGGGAGGGACTCTGGGAGCAGTTGTCTTTGCGAATAATATTCCTGAAGCCAAACCCAGGTTCACTTCAGCTTGAGGTCACAAACAGATGTTCTCCTTCAGGAGGTTTTAGTAGACAGAAAACCCATGATTCCATTTCTCACAGCAAGTCTAGAAACAGCAAAACAGCCCCAGACCATCACACTACCACCGTCATGTTCTACTGTTGGTACCATGGTGTGGTGTTACTTTCTGTGATGAAAGCTGTTTTCTCCTGAAATCACAGATGTTCATTTCCAGCTGTGTTGGAGGAAGTTTGGTAGAATCAGCCTATTGGTGGGCATTTGGAGTTTGGCTGCTCCAAACTGTTGCTACATCCCCTTGTTTCAGGTCACTTGCACTCCCCTGTGAGTCACATGTCTGCTTGTCTTCCCGATCACCAATTGTGTTCACCTGGGGTTCCCTTCCCTTGTGTTTGAATAGTCTGAGTCTCTCCTTATCTTGTGCCAGTGTGTTTAACTTTCTTCCTTTGTCTTCGTCCTATACTGAGTTGAACCAAAACTATAGTAATCTTTGCCTTGTACCTTGAACCTGTTTATTACTCGTAAGAGTGATTTTGATTTCATACATTGTAACTTTTGCCATCATCTTTTTAGAGTGAGTTTATTTTGGATTTTGTCTGCCTCGTTTTCAAGAGTGATTATTATTTTGTACCTTTGTCTTGTATTCCACTCAATGTTTTTTTCCAAGATCTCTTCATCTGAGTCCTGCCTTGAGTTTGCAATCCTGACAGTCACATTATTTGCTGCTTATTCAACTACAGTAGAACCTCTACATATGAGTTTAACTGGTTCCTGGACCTACTACCTATGTTAAAATATTGGTATGTTGGTTCAAATATTCCCATCAGAATACGCTGTAATTCCTAGAATTGGTTCCAAAAACCCATGATATCCCCTTAATATATACTCCAGATAATTACACATAGCAATAAAACAAATAACTTATAGAAGAGAGATGTAGAAATAAATAAATTATAAAGAAATATATCTATAAAAAGGGGTTTTATTGGCTCTTCACCTCAAAGGATGGAGGTAGAGGTGGAGACTGAGATACAGGATGTACCCTAACTTTACTACAGGAACTTTAAACTGACTTTGATTATCTATTTTGATTTTATTTTTACATTTTTTTCCTATGACTTCGACATATGTTGGTAATTATTTTGGGTGTAGAGTCGAATATTTGATAAAATTTTACTTCGTATGTTGTAAAATTTGAATGTTTAGGCAATCGTGGGTAGAAGTTCTGCTGTAATCAGCATTTTACAACCTAAACCCCTGAAGGAGAAAAACACACTTTACCATGAAGAGCAGCACAGCTTTCAGCTCATCCTCTGATCTGAACTAACCAGTAAAACCTGGAGTCTGACCTCAGAGTCTTCAGTCCACAGAGTGGACTCTGCAGAAAGCTGCTCAGCTCCTTCATCACACACTCAGAGATGGGGTTCAGGCTCAGGTCCAGTTCTGTCAGATGGGAGGGGTTGGACTTCAGAGCTGAGACCACAGAAGAACAGCTGCTCTCTGACAACCTGCAGCGCTCCAACCTGAATAGGGAATAAAAGATGTGAGCTGAAGCCAACAGGATGCAGGTTAAAACAGTCAAACAGAACCAGAGAAAAAGAGCTCTCATTCACATTAATGACAACATGCTGCTGCTTCATAAAGACACAGTGACTAAGTATAGACTAATTATTCCACTTTAAAAGGAATAAAATATGTTAAAAGGAATTGGGGAGGAAATGGAACCAACTCATACAAATGGAGATCAAATCCACAGTTTGATTGGAGCTTAAAGGTAGAAAGCATGCTGATGTGATGTCTAATGTTTGATAGAATAATGGATCTAAATTCTTTCCATAGCTGACAGAAGCATAACTTGTTAGTGTGACTTGTTGTGTTTGAATAGTTGAGCCACAACAAACATTCCAGAGTCTTCTAACAGTGTTGAAGCATCTAGAGGTGGACTGACTCCTCAGTCTGGAGGATCAATGGATGCTGATGCACTCTGACAAACCCCCACAGTCAGTGGAGCCTGAGGCTGAGGGTTGGGAGACCCCCCCCCCACACCCTTCCTCCAGCAGGAAGCCTTTAAGCTGATCCCACAACATGTCCATAAGAGTCAGGTCAGGACTTTAACTAGGACCCTGCAAAGCTTTCTTTAGGTTTTGGTGGATTTAGGATTTAGTGTGAATAGGACTGAAGATAACTGTTGCTGGGATGAAAGTTGTTTTCTCCAGAGGTCCCAGATGTTCATTTCCAGCTGTGTTGGAGGGTGTTTTGTAGGATCAGCTGATTCATGAGCTTTTGGAATTTGGTTCCTCCAAACTGTTGCTTCTGTTTCAAACACAAACATTCACTAACTCTGGACCTCTAGAACCCTCCGCCAGTGATTGGAGATCTGTTTCTGTCTGACACATTCATTGTCACGTCTGGGGGACGTTTGGTGTTTTGTCCTGTCTCCATGGTTGTCATTTCCTGTTTTATTTTGAAAGCTACATCCCCTTGTTTCAGGTGTCTTGCACTCCCCTGTGTGTCACATGTCTGCTTGTCTTCCCTGATCACCAGTTGTGTTCACCTGGGGTTCCTTCCCTTGTGTTTAAATAGTCTCTCCTTGTCTTGTGCCAGTGTGTTTCATTTTCGTCCTTCATCTTCATCCAATACTGAGTTGAACCAAAACCATAGTAATCTTTGCCTTGCCTTGAACCTGTTTATTCCTCGTAAGAGTGATTTTGATTTTGCACTTTCTAACTTTTGCCATCCTCTTTTTAGAGTGAGTTTATTTTGGATTTTTCTGCCTCGTTAGAGTGATTATTATTTTGTACTTTGCTTTGTCTTCCACTCAATGTGGGTGTGTCTTTATTTCTATTAAGGTTTTTTCCAAGATATCTTTATCTGAGTCCTGCCTTGAGTTTCTAATCCTGACATTCACATTGTTTGCTGCTTATTCAACTACAGCAGAACCTCTACATATGAGTTTAACTGGTTCCTGGACCTACTTCCTATGTTAAAATATTGGTATGTTGGTTCAAATATTCCCATCAGAATACACTGTAATTCCTAGAATTGGTTCCAAAAACCTACGATAACTCCTTAATAAATACTGCAGATAATTAAACAAAGCAATAAAACAAATAACTTATAGAAGAGAGATGTAGAAAGAAGGAAATGATAAAGAAATAATCAATATATTAGAATATTTATTTTGATTTAATTTTTATATTTATTTCCGATAACATTTACATATGTTGGAAATTTACTTCAGGTGTCGAATCGAGAATTTGATCCAATTTCACTTCGTATGTTGGAAATTTCATATGTTTAGGCAATCGTAGGTAGGGGTTCTGCTGTAATCAGCATTTTACAAACTAAACCCCTGAAGGAGAAAACACACTTTACCATGAAGAGCAGCACAGCTTTCAGCTCATCCTCTGATCTGAACTAACCAGTAAAACCTGGAGTCTGACCTCAGAGTCTTCAGTCCACAGAGTGGACTCTGCAGAAAGCTGCACAGCTCCTTCATCACACACTCAGAGATGGTGTTCCAGCTCAGGTCCAGTTCTGTCGGATGGGAGGGTTTGGACTTCAGAGCTGAGACCACAGAAGACCCGCTGGTCTCTGACAACCTGCAGTGCTCCAACCTGAATGAAGAATAAACTATATGAGCTGAAGCCAACAGGATGCAGGTTACAACAGTCAAACAGAACCAGAGAAAAAGAGCTCTCTGTAACGTAGTTACTCTAGAACTGAGTTTGTTTTGTTTTCATCACTAATTCTGCTGTCATTTAAGATCCAGCCCTTCCCTGTCATGCAATCACTCATTCCCCCTCACCTGCTTCTCTCCGCCGTTCTCCTCACCTGCTGTTCATCAGTTCATTTGGTCTTCAGTATTTATACCACTGCATTTCCACTTCTTCCCTCCAGATTGTCTTTTGTTATTCCGTGCCAAGCTTCCCACATTCTCTTGTTCTGCCTGCCTGTATTGACCTCACGTTTGCCTTTTCGGATTTTGGATTCCTGCCTACCCCTGGTCGGGTTTGTTTGCCTCTAAGACTGGTCTCCTGGTTTTTGACCGTGCCTGTTTGTGGACTAAGTAAACTGATTTTCCCTCTAAACTTGCCTGCTTGCCTTGTGGAGCTTTTGGGTTCTCTGTTGCCCGGACCAGTTGTTGTGACACTCTCATTCACATTAATGACAACATGCTGCTACTTCATAAAGACACTGTGACTTCAGCTCTAAACTCTGCCAGCTCCACCAGTGGCTCCATCCACACAAACACATGCTGAGCAGAACAATCATTTATGTTATTACGATCATTCTATGAGGTGTGATTATTTCTAATTTTCCTGATTCCGTCCACATCAAAAAAACAGAAAGTCTGTAAAATTACTATATTGTCTTCAGTAAAAAAAAAAATATCGAAAATATCTGAGTGCCAAAAAGCTGGAGTCTAAATCTATTCCTTTAATGAGTTCTCAGAGCTGTGATGTCATCATTTAGGAAGATTGACAGAAACTCAGTGGGATCAGCATTTGTCAAACCTCTGTCTCATTGGTAGCTAACTGGATTATCATTGAGCCTCATCCACCCCTCAGACAGCTGAGTTTTTAAATATTCTTTTTAAAAATCAACATCACTGTAAATAAACCCATTCAATGCACAAGTCAGAGCACCTCTGCATCATTTTGACAAACAGCTGTCACGCAGATCTCCTCAACCTGTGCCATGAATAAAGGGAATCACTCTGTTAACCCCAAAGCAACGACTCAATAACACATGAGAGCAGTCTGGTGGTGGAGAGGAGGAACATGAATAATGAGCTGAGTTTCAAACTGTAATGAAATATGGCTTCGTCTGTAATTCTAATTGAATCTTTAATGAATTGACATCACATTTAAACATAAAGACTCTCAGTAGGAATCTTTAAAAGGCTTCTGCTAACCATTTAATGTCAGCACAGCTTTCAGCTCATCCTCTGATCTGAACTAACCACTAAAACCTGGAGTCTGACCTCAGAGTCTTCAGTACACAGAGTGGATTCTCCAGAAAGCTGCTCAGATCCTTCATCACACACTCAGAGATGGGGTTCAGGCTCAGGTCCAGTTCTGTCAGATGGGAGGGGTTGGACTTCAGAGCTGAGACCACAGAAGAACAGCTGCTCTCTGACAACCTGCAGAGCACCAACCTGAATAAAGAATAACAGATGTGAGCTGAAGCCAACAGGATGCAGGTTACAACAGTCAAACAGAACCAGAGAAAAAGAGCTCTTATTCACATTAATTACAACATGCTGCTGCTTCAAAATTTGAATGTTTGAATATTTGATAGAATGAGACACAAAAATAGAGGATAGTGTAGAATAATCCTCTCTTTCTGAAATCATAATAAAAACATGTAAAACAGATAAGGCCCATTTCCACTGGTGTCTATTCAGCTCAGCTCTGCACGTCTTTTTTCTTTTCCACCAAACAGTTACAGCGTTGTGTCGTCTTCTCATCTGACTCATTTCATTTTCCTGTTGATGCTCTGCTGCATGTTAGGATGTTAATGACAACTATACTTATGTTTAGGCTCAGTTTCAGATGAACTGAACACAGCTGGATAAAAGCAGCATCAGTACAGCGTTACTGTGATGATCCTCAGTCTGGATCAGGGAAACATCAGTCTGACACAAAGTTTAACATCATTTTACATCACACTGATCCTGAAATACAACTAAACAGAGTTTCTGACCTCAGAGACTTCAGTCTGCAAAGATCACTTCCCAGGAGACCACACAGCTGTTTCACTTCTGAATCCTTTAACCTGTTCCTGCTCAGGTCCAGTTTTCTCAGGTCAGAGGGGCTGGACTCCAGAGCTGAGGCCAGAGGAGCACAGCTGATCTCTGACACACAGCAGCGCTCTAATCTGAGGAAAAATGAAAAACGGACGATAAATGTTACAGAATATGCTTTGATGTGCTTGCAGCACATTGTAAGTGTGAGCATTTAAGAATGATCATCTGTGTTTCCTCACATGAACTAAAACATCTGGATGAAGATCCATCAGTTTAACTGTAGGAAAACATAAAGACCTCCAAAAGTTCCATTCAGTAAACTGACCTCAGAGTCTTCAGCTGATAGTCTGGACTCTCCACCAGCTCAGACAGCTGCTTTGTGACTGATTCCTGCAGGTTGTGGTTGTATCTCAGGTCCAGTTCTGTCAGACGGGAGGATTTGGACTTCAGAGCTGAGACCAGAGAAGCCCCACTGATGTTGGACAACCCACAGCACTGCAGCCTGAGTAAAGAGTAAAAGCTGTGAGCTGAAGCCAACAGGATGCAGGTTACAACACTCAAACAGTGAAATAGAGCTCTCATTCATATTCATGAATGAAAGCTCTTTTATAAATCACTGAATCAGCAAGAGAAACATGAATAATGAGCTCTGTAGGAGCTGAGTTTCATATTGTGATTAAGTGTGGCTTCTTCTGTGATTCTAATTGAATCTTTAATGAATTCACATCACATTTAAACATGAAGACTCTCAGTAGGAATCTTTAAAAGGATTCTGTTAACCATTTAATGTCAGCACAGCTTTCAGCTCATCCTCTGATCTGAACTAACCACTAAAACCTGGAGTCTGACCTCAGAGTCTTCAGTCCACAGAGTGGACTCTGCAGAAAGCTGCTCAGCTCCTTCATCACACACTCAGAGATGGGGTTCAGGCTCAGGTCCAGTTCTGTCAGATGGGAGGGGTTGGACTTCAGAGCTGAGACCACAGAAGACCAGCTGCTCTCTGACAAACTGCAGCCTTCCAGTCTAAGAAAGAACATATGGAGATTCAATTCAATCAAATGTGTTCAACATGAAAGATCTAACTACAACAGAACCTCCGCCTACGATGCCTAAATATGTGGATTTTCAAACATATGAAGTGAAATTTGATCAAATATTCGACTCATAACCCAAAATAAATTTCCAACATATGACGTTGAAGTTATAGAAAATATAATCAAATATAAAAATCAATAGAAAATAAATAAGCTAAGTTCGTTTAAAGTTCACGTAGTAAAAGTCAGAGTAAGTTAGGGTGCATACTGTATCTCAGTCTCCACCTTTACCTCAATTAGCCTAAAGTATTTATTAAGGAGTTATCGTAGGTTTTTGGAACAAATTATTGGAATTACAGTGTATTCTGATGGGAATTTTTGAACCAACATACTAATATTTTAACATACAACTTGTATGTAGAGGTTCTGCTGTACCGGTGTATGTCAAAACCTAACTGATAAACCAAAATCAGTTTTTCTCTCTCTCATCATTTAAACCAAAAAGCAGAAAAGCTGGCAGAGTGAACTAACCTCAGAGTCTCCAGTCTGCAGTTTGGACTTTCCAGTCCAGCGGAAAGATGTTTCCCTCCTGAATCCCTCAGCATGTTTCTACTCAGGTCCAGTTCTTTCAGATGGGAGGGGCTGGACTTTAAAGCAGAGGCCACAGCTTCACAGCCACTCTCTGACAGTCCACAGTCTGCAAGTCTGTGATAGAAAACATGGAAAGGAAGCCAGAATCACATCATCTGATCCACATTGGAAACACAGAGTCAGCACAAACTGTAACTAAACATCTGGATGGAAATAATGGGATGTGAGATGAATGTGATCTGATCAACATTGTTCTTCATCTAAGGTTTATCTCATCTCACTTTGATGAGACACAGTTATTCTGCTCAGCCTCTCAGACCTGAGCACTTTAAATGGTTTTAGTCATTATTTGATGTCCTTTAGCAGATAAACAGAGAAACATGCTGTTCCATTCAGACTGAAGAAATCTCCAGTCTGTCTGTCCGATCTGATCACAGGTCAGAATGAAAATGTCTGCTTCAGAAAACTCCTTTGTTTGTCTGTTTTTAAAGCAAAGGTCTGTTTACAGTTGGAGAGATGATTTCATTAAAAACAGTATTGTGAATTGTGACTGTTCACATACTAACAGAAACAATCCACTCAGTTTCTCATGCCTCCATCCATTTCTGATCCCTGATTACCTAAAGTCCTGACTCATTGGCAGCGTGTCAGAATCCAGAGTTTTTAGAGTCTTTGATTGTTTTTTAAATGTTGAGATCACTGATTTTCATTAAAGGGTTTGAGCGAAAACAAATAATCTAAAGCTTTGAATCAGCATGTGGTGAGTTTCCTTTTCCAGTTTGAAGCACACAGAGAGCTAAATGAAGCAGAACCTGTCTCCAGCTCCTCCTCCTCCTCTATCAGAGCTTGTGGCTGCAGCAGGACTCTTCATACCTGAGTTTGTGTGGATCCTTCAGAGCAGCCATCAGCAGTTTCACACCTGAATCTCCTGGACGGTTGGAGCTCAGGTCCAGCTCTTTCAGATGGGAGGGGTTGGAGGTCACAGCTGAGGCCAGAGAAGAACAGCCTTCCTCTGAGATCCCACAGCTGGACAGGCTGCAGACACACAGAACAACACAGAAACTCTGAGAGCTGCTCTGAGACTGAAGCTGGATGTTATCACATGTTGATCTGATGATGGCTCCAAAGCACTCAGTCAGCAATCTGACCAATGACATCAGTCTATTAGACACCGTTAGAAGTTCTTAGCACTGTGTAACCAAGTTATACAGAGGCTAACTCTGTGGATCAAGAAGGAGAGGACCACCGTTAATGTGCTGCTCATGCTCAAGCTGCTTTACTGCTGACATTCAAGAACACACAATTCACAATCACAGAATACATGTAGAATCCTAATGACACTTATTCTGCTTTTAACACATTTAGCTCAACACATTTATGTTATGAATGGTTACTATCGCTAATAAACCTTCTGACAGTATTACCCTAACAGTAAATGAAGGAAAACAGAGAACCGCTGGGCCAAAGGTAACTAGAAAACAAACTGAAAACTATCGGTCTAAAATGGTTTGCTAACATGACAGAGTAATAAATAAAGTATTCACAATAGTTATTGAACAATACTCAATGTAGACATGTGCCTTTTAACCGTAGCTGTGGATCAGCAACGACAGGACCACCGTTAGCGTGCTGCTCATGCTAAAGCTGCTTTACTGCTGAGGCCATGTGCTGAACTAGGTAGCTATCTCCCTGGTGAATCCACAGCCGTAAACAGCGCCATCTACTGCCATAACTGTGTTTATTGTGTGTGGGAAAAGTCATGTGACAATAAATGTTAGGATAATTGAATTATTAATAAAAAATACAGGGGTGCCTGTTTGCATAACAAACTGCAAACATATTTAGCATTTCTGCAACCTACTATATGAACATGTGATGTCACAGGAAAATGGTTCAATCTTTAGTCTCCACAAAGAAAAGAAACTGTGCATCTAAAATCTCAGCTAGATTCACATTAACCTGTGGCTGATCTGGCTGCATCTTTTCATAAAACAAAGACCACAAATTTGTAATAATCCTGCTAAATTCCCAAATAAAGCTGCTCATATTCACATGTTTACTACTTCAGAATCCTAAACTTCACTTTCTGGAAGGAAAAGTCAGTGTTCATCCAGTTCTGACCTGAGTGTTTCCAGTCTGCAGTTTGGACTTTCCAGTCCAGCAGAAACATGTTTCACTCCTGAATCCCTCAGCTGGTTGTTACTCAGGTCCAGATGTGTCAGACTGGAGGACTGAGAGCTGAGAACTGAGGACAGAGCTTCGCAGCTTCTCTCTGAGAGGTTACAGCCACTGAGTCTGAGAAGAGAGAAAATAAATGGATTAGATCATCAATCAGTCAAACAGCTTTTGTAGAGTTCTTTTTTGTTTTTGTTTAATGTTTAAAAATAATGTGGAAATGACTTTTTTGAATAATGTTTTTACCATTAAATGATGCAAAAGGTTCACTGGAAACCAGTGGCGGACCGTGCATTTCACACCTAAGCCTTCAGTAGTGCTCCGTCTGAATCAATTCACCCCTCAAAAACTATTTTATGGTTATAGAAATCATCTTATCATGTAGAAATACAGTAGGGATGTCCCGATCCAGCTTTTTGTATTAAAGTTGAAAGTTATTTATCTTCTTACTTAGTTGTCAGACTCATGTTGAACAGGGATTTACTCTTCTAACAACTAAAGTTTACACAGACCTGTGGGTTACAGATGCTAATGCTAATGCTTATGCTCGGGTGGGATCTGGACTTTAAAAAAAAAAATGGATCTGGAGTCTGGATCGGCAGTTTCTCGTGCCGGCCGATACGATCCAAATATCGAATCAGGACCAGCCTAAAATACAGTATAAAGATCAGGGCTGCACAAGTCTTCTTTTTCTACTCCTGCAGCAACAGCTGCGACCCCCCCCCCAAAAAAAAAAAAAAAAACACATCAATAATATCCTCATAAACTCGCGATATTATTTAGGAAAAAAAACAACATTTTACTCACTTACTTTTCTTGAAAAGTCCATCTTGAAATTTGTCCTGACAGTAAATCGCCACCAAATCATAAAATAGCCATTACACCAACACAAGTATATTTCGGTTTGTTTGCTAGCTTTGCCCTGATTGGATATCTGACTATCCAATCAGCGGGGGTGAATACGGTGACGTTGCCTAAGGCCTTCTAGAAGGCACCGGTGTCACCAACCTAAAATCTGATTGGTTAAAGCAACAGTGTACTCGACATGTATTTTCTGTGGGGGGGGGCCTGCAGAACGGATTGTGAAGGCCTCCAGGCAGACATCTTTGACTCTGACCCTGCCTAGCAACAAAAGATGTCTGAAATGTGATTGGTTAAATGCTTTTATATGAAAATGCATGTCTGGAAGCAGCACAACCAGGGGGAAAGCTATGAAACGAAGCGGACAGACTATTTAGAGATATTTGATAAGTTTCCATGGACAAAATATAATTAACATCAGTCTATGATTCAGATATTTTCTTAGGCCTGCAGAGAAGGCCTTGAAGGCCCTGATGGCCCACCACTGCTGGAAACACAGAGTCAGCACAAACTGTAACTAAACATCTGGATGGAAATAATGGGATGTGAGATGAATGTGATCTGATCAACATTGTTCTTCATCTGAGGTTCATCTCATCTCACTTTGATGAGAAACAGTTATTCTCCTCAGCCTCTCAGACCTGAGCACTTTAAATGGTTTTAGTCATTATCTGATGTCCTTTAGCAGATAAACAGAGAAACATGCTGTTCCATTCAGACTGAAGAAATCTCCAGTCTGTCAGTCTGATCTGATCACAGGCCAGAATGAAAATGTCTGCTTCAGAAAACCTTTTGTATTTAGTATTTTCACTCATTGCATGAAGAAAAAAGGATACATTTCAAACTACTACTGTGTATTGTGTGTGTGCACATCCTAATTCAGAAAATAAGTCTTTTTTTCCCGCCCCCATTCATTTATAATTTTTTTTCTCGGTTAATTGATTCTCTCTTTTTCATGTTCCCAGTTGGTATCTTGTTAATTTTTTTCTCTTTGTTGTCTGAAGTTATTGTCTATTTCTCTGTCGGTATTAGCTCTGTGAGACTATATCATCAGGAAACCAGAAAAGCTGACAGAGTGAACTAACCTCAGAG
>JABUIW010039845.1:0-14209 GCA_013363375.1 Menidia beryllina | reverse complement strand
AGCTCACACATTTTTGACTATTAACTTTTCAGGTGCGGTCAGAATTAACAATAAAGTCACAAACCTCCCAGAGTAGGACAACGGTAAGGACAGTTTTCTCAATCCCTTTTATTCAACGCCATTTGTTTTGTTTTTTTTGTTTTATTATTTTTACTTTTGATTTTTGTTTCAGAGCACCAGCGCTGGATTTTCATTTAGTAACCTGAGAATTTTTAGGAATTGGCAACGGGGACGAGGTATATCAGACATAAACAATCTGAGACTAAATTTCAACATTTTAATGATATGCGATATGTTACATTGTGTTCTTTAAACAAACCAAAATCAAAGATCCAATTTTTAAGAGGCTTACTTTTTCATTTATTGCCTCATTAACTAAAACTACAGGTGCTGTTGCATTATTTTGCCAATCAATGACTAAATGTTTGTTGCTGTTGCAGGTTCTTCAAGCAGCCTCAATGTGTCTTCCAGTGCATCGGAATCTCAGTCATTCACAAACGCTTAATAGATGCATCAAACTTTTGTCAGTTTAGAAAATAAACCTGCTAAAAGAACAGGGGGGGGAGCTAATCTTTTTTAAATGTACGTAGCTAAATATTATCTGGTGTGCACTGTAATATTCCAAGAGTTTGGTTTGATTTGTCTTTTATTTTGCTTTGGTACATTTCTGTTATTTTGTTTTTGAATGACGTAGGCATATCAGTAACATATCCTTCAAAAAGATTTGCTTATCTGAAAGCTGCTGACAAAATGTACACCAGCTGAATGTTTTATTATTATGTCATTCTTGTGAAATGTATTGTTCATTTAAGAAATTTTCACTGGGTCATTTAATCCTAGTAGAACAAAACTTTTACTTGTGGAGGACATTTTCTATCATTTTCTGCGATTCTGCTATGGCCGTTGATCCAAAATATTCTAAAACTCCTCTTCCTTGCATGCAATATATATTATTTTATATATTATACAGTTAAGTGAAGCAGTAACCGAAGTGAACATTTATTTTTCAAAACTTTTTCTTTTCTACCAATTTTGTTGTACAGAAGTAAAAGATGCACTTTATGTAAGCCTTATCAAACAGCTTGTTCGTTTGTTTTTTGTATGAATTGTGGAGGCACCTCCTGTTAGTGTGAGTGGTGTGTGCTCGCCTTTAGTTTTTTTTTCCGTGACAAATTAAAAGCAAAATTCAACAGGATGGAGGTTTTCTTTAGAGTGCTAACTCTACTTCTGCAGATGAATACCAGGCCATCCACGAGAATCTGGACAAATGTATCCAGAAGAATGTGGTTCAAACATGTCATGGCAACAACAATAGCAGCCACTGGAGAAGGACTGTCTTTATGATCATCCCTGACTTAGAGGAATCACTCGATGCCAACCAACTGAACCTTGTCAGCAGGCATTATGAAGTTTTAACACAAGGCTAAAAGTGGGTCAGTGTTATGGATTTTTTTTAGCAATGAGTGAGACGTTTGTCAATGTTTGGAGAAGATCCTGATGTTGATCTTGACTTAAAAGTATTTCATTCAAAGGCAACAGCGTTTGAGTCAAACCCAAGCGATTGCATGCTGAGGGAAAGAGGGACGTAAGAAAGAACAGACAGGCTCATGACACACACAAAGACTTGAGCTTGCAGCTCACTCTTAAGGAAACAACTTCCTATATGGAATAACCAAGGACATGTTATACAAAACCCAGAAAGGATAACCCAACATTCCCAGATTAAAGAGGATGGGTTAGTATCACTTTATGAGGCCTTGAAACTCACTCCCATCTTTGACCAGTACATGATATCTCATGGTAGCCATAAAATAGGCAAGAATATACAAGAAAAGAGATGATGCACAATAATGAAGAAGACTAAAATTGTCTCTACTACACCTGTTACTTCATGGCATGATAGGCCTTGGTAAACAGAATCTCAATGATATCACCAGGACCTTCCCTCTCCCTGCAACTAGAAGTTGGAGCTGTATAGCAGCATTCGAGGAAGTCGTAAGTCTGAATTTGAGCAAGTCTCCCTCTCCGACAGCACGTCAGTCCCAGTTACAGATCCTTTATTCGCTTAGCAGAGATTGTAAATAAACTTCCCAATCTCAAATAAACTCCATCGCCCAGTGATTCTGCATGTGGGCTACGAGGATTCCTAAAACCATGAATACTCGTCAGACAGAATTTCAATGGTGCAATCAGAAGATGAAACCGTTTCCAACATTAAACCGAAAATGAGAGTTTTTGTAGTTATGCATGAAATGATTCTTCCTTCTTCTTCCGGCTCTCGGCGAGTGCAGACGTGTTTCCCTCTGCTCCCTCCCCTGACCCTTTTTGCCTGCTTGCTATCTCTGTCCTGTCGTATCTCAGAGCCTCTCTCTGCATTTTTACTTCCTAAAGCCTAACATCAACCATGGATTTGGTCGGCTGGTCTCTCAACGCAATTGACAAAATCTTCTCTACCCAAAGACAAGCTGCAGGGGCTGCAACTTGTCCAGCCGGGACTCACCCTGCGGGTTACACGATGGATGCCTGGAGGAGCTGGAGGGTTTTATGCCTCTCAGTTCTCGAGGACGTTGAGGACCTATACCTATTTGGATTCATGATAACCGGGTTCCTGCTGATTGGAGTTGGTGGATACCTAGGTTTTCGAGAAATTCGGAGGCTGATGGCAACTGGTGGCACGCTGCCTGTCGGGCCGGTTTACCGGAGCATCAACACTCTGACTCAAACCTTGTGCGAGTTGTCTCGCAAACATGATGCTGAGGTGAGCAAACAGGGGGCTCGGTGGAGCATTCAGGATGCTCAGTGGAGCAAAATGGGGACGATGTCTGACAGCATGAGGGTGATGGGGAACACCTTGGAGAAGTTGGTGGTTCGGATGTAGGGAATTTAACACAATTCGGCTGAATTGGATCACCATTGAGAGACCTGCTGAGGACTTAAGGCAGACAAAACACGCTCTGTCTGGAAACTGCAGACGGACGCTTTGCCCCCCCCCACCCCCTCCCTCCTCCCAAGCAGGAGTATGGGCATCACAAGGACAAATTCCATCTAGCCTGGATGTGGACTCCAGCTTGCTTACACTTACACACACACATGTACAGATTTCATGCATTCCTTGGACTCACTGCCTCGCTGTTACCTTTCCCCTTCCTTCCAACCCCCCCCATCCCTCCCTCCCTATGTGTCCTTGATGTTGTGATTTGACTGTATATGTGCTTTAGCGTACTGAGGTGTTTTTTTAAATCACTGTTATGTCCCCTGTAGGGGGCGTGGCACTGGGCCTTTTTTTTTCCCTCTTCCTGCAACCGCTTTCCCAATGTATTCTTTTTGTTCTGAAGAAAATTGGTGCGCCCTCCTGTGTGGCTGCCCTCAGTCTTCCCGAACTGGTGTGTCTATGTGTTTTGTTTGTTTTATCTTGGTACGGGCTGTACTGGAAGTCAATTTCTCCCTGGAGATCAATAAAGTATATTCAATCAATCAATTCAATTGAAACAATATTTTTATCTTACTTTAATATGTGTGTTTACAACAGAGTGAACCTGTTTTGTCCTGTAAATTTATGACAAACCATGCTTTGTCAGACAGACCGTCAATGGTCTTGTGTTACACAGTAGATATCACATTTATACCAAAATGAGAGTGTTTGCAGAGTTTTTTTGTTTTTTTTTACTTTTACATACTGGATCAACAATGCCTTGTGTCGGGTTCTGCTGGGAGAGTGAGCCATCCTTTTACTTTTAATATCTTTGTGGCAGACTGTGAGAGCTGGCTGCTGACAGCACAGCAAGGAGGGCCAAGCGCCAATCGTAGCAGCAGCACCTCGCTGCACCACGTCTGGTAGCATCTGAGCGTGCCACTGTGTTTACTGTTTTAACATAAGCGCCAGACCATGTATTGAATGCAGGAAAACTTCCATAACATACTCTAGTGTGGCACATAGAACCCCCTGTATGTCTCCACTATGTTAGACCTCCCATAACCATTAAATAGACATTATAAAACATATAGAAAAATACAACACATGCCTCTGTTTGGGGGAGATCGCCTTAGCGCTCTCACTGTTTCGTGTGACATCTGTCACAGTGGTGGGCCGTCAGGGCCTGCAAGGCCTTCTCTGCAGGCCTAAGAAAATATCTGAATCACAGACTGATGTTAATTATATTTTGTCCATGGAAACTTATTAAATATCTCTAAATAGTCTGTCCGCTTCCTTTCATAGCTTTTCCCTTGGTTGTGCTGCTTCCAGACATGCATTTTCATATGAAAGCATTTAACCAATCACATTTCAGCCATCATTTGTCACTAGGCAGGGTCAAAGTCAAAGATGTCTGCCTGGAGGCCTTCACAATCCGTTCTGCAGCCCCCCCCCCCCCCACAGAAAATAAATGTTGAGTACACTGTTTCTTTAATCAATCAGATTTTAGGTTAACTACGCCAGGGCCTTCTCGAAGGCCTTAGGCAACATCACCGTATTCACTTCCACTGATTGGATAGTCAGATATCCAATCAGCGGAAAGCTAGCAAACAAACCAAAATATAGTTGTGTTGGTCTAATAGCTACTTTATGATTTGGTGGCGGATTTACTGTCAAGGCCATTTTCAAAACGGACTTTTCAAGAAAAGTAAGTGACTAAAATGTTGTTTTTTTCCTAAATAATATTGCGAGTTTATGAGGATATTATTGATGTATTTTTTGTTTTTGTTTTTTTTGGGGGGGGGCGTCGCAGCTGTAGCTGAGTAAAGCAGAGTAAATCCCTGTTCAACATGAGTCTGACAACTAAATAAGTAGATAAATTACTTTCAACTTGAATACAATAAGCTGGATAGGGACATCCATACTGTATTTCTACATGATTTCTATAACCATAAAATAGTTATTGAGGGGTAAATTGATTCAGACGGAGCACTACTGAAGGCCTAGGTGTGAAATGCACGGTCCGCCACTGATCTGTCGGTAACATCCTTAGATGCCGTGGCACTTATTGACTACAGCCGTTTCAAGCACTTGCCACTTACTTTCCATTATAGATTTTTGCCACTGAACTCCTTTGATTAAAACACATAGGGTTGAGGTATCTGTGTGAGTGAGTGTGTGTTTCTGGCTGTGGGTGTGTTTTAACTCTTTTCCCTGTTTGTTCTGTCACTCAACACCTGTCAGGATCGTGGACTCACGAGGACTCAGGAGCAGAGTTGTTCAAAAATCCAAAGTTTATTAACAAAAGGCGCACTCAAAAGGAGTGGACAAAAAAAAACATAAAGCGCTCCAGAAACGGAGGACAAAGTACCAACAGAAATGGCTCTCGAACCGAGGCTGCGAAAAAGTTACAAAAACAAAGCTGCAAAAGTAACAAAGTAAATCTCTCCCAAGGAGGCAAGACGGGAACAAAGTAACAACCAAAATACTCACTAGGAATATGACGTCTAGGAGGAACAGAAAAGCACTCGTAGCAGAGGCAAAAACGAAGGGGGCTCAAAGGGCAAGGAACGGGAACTGTGTCGGTTTCTATTAGTGATGTGTCCCTTCGTATCGAGGCTTCGAAGCGCGTGTCGAGAAATCCCGGATGATTTCTGTGAAGCGCGTATCGAAGCTTGTGTCGGTGACGTATGCGGTGACGTTTGAAGCCTCGCGAACCGGCCGCACCACGTGACCGATTCAGGAAGTGGTTCGCGGTTTGGCGATCCATTTGAAAAATAAGGGCCAGCAAAACGCAATGAATCCCCCCCTCACATTTTGTGAACTTGGGACTTAATTACGAGTTTGTGAGCGATCTATTCAAGCTTCCCTGTCATTGTATCATAAAGACAGACATCATCTAAAAGTTTATAATTCATGTATAAGCACCACAAACATCCATCCGTCCATTATGCTAACCGCCGATCCCCACGCTGTACGGTTTACATTTATTGTCCACCAGGGGGCAGAACAGAGCAAATGAAGCACTATGAAGCTTCAACACACGAGTGAACCAATTGGATGGAACGCTTCAAAGCTTTATGAAGCTTCATCTCGCCATCACTAGTTTCTATGACGAGGACTAAGGACAAGACAGGCTCTGTGGCTGGGAACGAAACACACTGGCACGGGACAAGGGGAGACGAGGACTATTTGAACACGAGAGGGAAGGGATGCCCACTGCCCAGGTGCAGACAATAGGTAATCAGGGAGACGCTCAGACTGGTGACACAACAGGAAGTGCAAGTGACCTGAAACGAGATGAGGGTTATTCTTCAAAATAAAACAGGAAATGACAAGACTAGAAAAAGACGAGACAAAAACCCCTCAACCAGGGCACCTTCGTGACAACACCACGGAAATTAAAACGCTATTTTGCTTTTTTCGTGCACTCTTTTTATTTAGGTTAAGTTAACCCTTTCCCTCAGTTTCCTCAAACCTGGAGAAAACTTGCAATTGTATTGTTTTCATAAACAAGTTTTTCACAGAATTTTGTCATAGTGTTTTTTCTTCAAATGCAAAAGTGAAAAGTTCAGCTGGTGAATCCTCATCATGATAATTTTTTTTCCATTTTTTAAAGATAGCTGAGGGCCTCATTTTGTTCCTCCTTGTCCATGGAAACGAAAGCAGGAATTTTTAGTCCCCCATGGAGTTTCTTTGCTGCAATCATGCAGTATTTCAACATAGTATTTTCCTGCAAGTACATTTTCTCCAAGTACATAGGCCTATTAGGCCACATATTTGTATTGTTTTCTCAAGTAATGCCTCAAAATATTTTAGCATCTGCCTTACATAATATTAAACAGAATACTGTTTTAATCAACCTTTGTTCAAGACAGCACCCAGATTCTGCTTGCCTTTGAAATATTTAATTTGCATGGTCTGCAGTCAGATACCTGTATATGAGAGGCCACATCTAAGCTTCAAGGTTCACAATTTCAAGCTAATGTTCTGGTGATTGTGGGCGTTATGTGCATTTTTCGCCATCAGGTGTCGCCTTTAGACAAGTGAAGTGGGTTCTTGCCATTGCATTTGATAGTAAAAAGCAATTAAATACTTTCAGCAACCCAGTTTACAAGTGGATCAGAGCAACTTCACAGCTAGTTTTTGTTGCCGAGTGCAGAAATTAAGTTACTGTCAATCACTACTGTGTTCCAACATCTAAAACACTGGCACTGCTTTGTTTTATGAAATATGTTCAAGTTTCACAGTTAGTGAGTGATTGATTGCCTTTAGAAATGTTTTACCTCTTCCGAGCTTTCTGCGTTCCCTGTGTGATCTCCGCAGCTCTGGAAAAGCAGTACAAGATAAGTATCTGCAAGTTTTTTAACTGGACCTGCCAAACTAGACAGAAAAGATAAAGTAATGTTGCACATAAACAGCCACAACACAAAGCATGTCATTTAGTTTGTCTTGTCCTGGGAAGATATGCTCTTCATAAGCAAAGATTATGCTTGGTATCAGCACACATTACTGTGGTTTTGCAACCACTTAATCAAAATCTACTAAACAAACATGATAATCAACAACAACAATAATACTACAGCCACTACTACTAATGATAATAATAATATGTTTTAGCTCACCTGTGGCAAAATGACTTATAATTGCTATGTATCTACCTCAGGCACTGACAGGATTTTGGCGGGTCGCTCAATCATTTCCTCTCTCTTGATTAGCAAGTAAAGAAGACACAATGAAAGACATTTTCAAGTACACACTGACAGAGGAGATTAATAATACCGACACAGAAGCTGTGTGAAACTGTAAACTAGCAAGGCAATTTTGTCACTATCAATTCCTAACTTTCCCCAACCTCTGCCTAAAAGTCATGTCATTCCTCCCATTTACCAGCATTTCTCTGTCAAAAAAGACTTCTTCACAAAAGGTTTCCATACATTGCTTTAAAAATATTTACGAAAATGTAAGTATGTTTGGAAATATAACTTCTACAAAAAACGTGCTTTCAAGATACTAGTCACTCACATACTGTTTTTTTAATTATTAAAAGACAGGAATGTGTGTAAATAACACAAAATAGAACCCTGTATATACCATTGTGCCCCTGAATATAGTGCAATGTTCACTGTAGTAGATACATTCTGTTAGATAGAACATGTCCCCTTTGTAGGTCTCTCATCAAATTCTGTAATATTAGATGTATCTAGTACATGATTACAGACTAACAGTTTGTGTAATTAATGAATGCCATGTAGTTTTTAAAAAATGCACAGCTCACTGTACTCATGCCGTTACCTTTATGCCTCCATCTGTCACAATTTGGTCTGCTTTAACAGGCTGAGGGATGGGGTTTCAGTTAAAGCTAAAAGAAAAGCCCAAATTTGACCACGATCTTTACATGTCTGTCACACTGCGGTGAAGTCAAGTTGGGGATTTGTCCTGTTTCCATGGTTGTCTTGTCATTTTCTGTTATATTTTGAAAAGTAACCTTGCTCTGGTTTCAGGTCACTTGCTCTCCCCTGTGTGTCCCCTGTCTGATCGTCTCCTTTAATCACGATTGTGTTCACCTGGGGTTCCCTTCCCTTCATGTGTTTTAAATGGTCTGCATCCCCCTTGTCTTGTGTCAGCTTGTTTCGTCATAATGACTGTTGATCGTGAGCCCGAACCTTGTCATTGATTTCCTTGCCTTGATTCCCTCTTGAATTCCCTCAAAGTATTCCTCCCTGAGATATTATTATTTGGTACTTTCATAGTTTTTTCTGTCCTCGAAAGAGTGTGTATTATTTTGCACTTTTATACTTTTTTCCTGCTTCGAAAGAGTGATATTTTCCTTGTTTTGTTCTGTCTAGAGAGAGAGAGAGAATATTATTTCATCGCCTTGTGATTCCACTCCATGAGATTGTGACTTTTTCTTGAACAAAGACCTCGATTCTGTCAAGCTCTGCATCCGAGTCCTGTCTTGAGCCGGTCCTGACAATGTTACATGACCAAAGTGTGTACATTTCTTGTAACTAGCTTCTAGCCTTTTCATATGTTACAGGCAAAAACCCTGCCGTAACAAGATGAGAGCTGAATGTTTTTATCAACAAGACCTACTTCGGCTTATCATGCCTGGGGTATCCATTAGGTAAATTAGGTAACCTCCTGGCATTTTCTACTGTTTTAAACAAAGAAAAAACAATTAGGGTACTTAATTTCAATGGCATAAATTGGTCTGATATGTATTACATAATTCTCACAAATCTTGGACAAGGTTGCAAACACATAATAAATCTTTTGAAATCCAGTTACCCTCCACACCAGCAGACAGAAATGCTTAATGTGGTCATGGAAAACACTGGTGAAATACAGTGTTTTCAATCTTGGTGAGACAACTTCACCAATACTTCCCGCTTGATCTTTAGAATTACTCCAATTATTCCAGGTAGTCACTTCTGTTGTACATACCTGGTAGGCCCAGTTGCTTGCTGAAACAAAGATGTCTTTATTTGCCATACCAGGCAATGGATGCCTGTCTCTTTTTGGTCTCGGCATCCTGGAGTTTACCTTCCTCCTGCTCCAACCATAGCATTTCTGCCGCGGTAAGTGGGAAGTCCTGCGTAACAAAGACCTTTGGACACATGAAAAGATCAAGTAGCAGTAAGCAGTCACATTTTTGTGCTGCGTTGTGCAGACGAAGGGCCCTGAGAGTCAGAGCCTCCGAATTGGTCTCAGGATTTTGCAGGTCATTTTCATCAGCCTGAAACAACTGATACTGATAAACCCACAGACCATCAATGCACTTAACAGGAAGTCGAAGGCTGCATTAAACCGAGATCTTACAGAACACACAAATACTCTGTGAACATAAAATAAAAAACGAAGGTGGCAATATTTAGTACCATACTGTCATATTACCTTACCAACACAAAATAGATGTTGTATGTCATGTGACTCACTTCAGGGGGGCCATGTCTCATGCTGATTTTTGTGTAGGAAGCAAGCAAATCATATACTCTTTTGCTTTGAGGTCAAACACCTAAAAGGAAAAAAACTTCTGTCATCACTGTTTTCCTTGAAATAAGAGAAAAATTTACCTAAACTGATATTACAGTTTAAATTAAGGGATTTAGCTCATTCTTTATAATTGAATTTAGGCCATGATGATATCACACAGTGAATATAATAACAATATAATAATTCCATGATAAATATAATAATTCCATAGTAAATATCACATAGACCTAGCATTTGCCTATCCAATTGTATATAAGTATAATATAAGTAAAATATACATTTTAAGATGCGCACACCCAAATAATAAAAAGCTTTCCTATTTCTGGTAAAGAATGACCCACAACTCTGGGAAGAAATAGCTCATCTGAGACCGATAGCATAACAATAACATCAGGCAGTAGAGCACAGTCCATGTTAATTACATCTTTTATTGTTTTTTTCTTTGCTTGTTTTTCAAAGAGTATTCTATTACACAGAGTAAAAAAAGATTTACAGAGATGCGTTTCACTACTTGGTCGCTGACTTCTCCACTATATGACCATTCGTGGTGACACAAAATAAAGTCAAACGTACCTAGACTTCCACACTGTATCAGAAAACAGAGCTTTTATTTTGGAAAAGTTAAGAAAACATTCCCAAATTATAAAGGGAGGAAATTTAAATTTATCAGCATGTTTCCATGTGCCAGATGTGCCACTCTGTAGTTAATCTGCTTCACAAACACTGATGTTACAGTATTTGCAGTTCAGTTAATTGTATATTAGTTTAAAACCAAGATTTATTTGGTAAACTTACATCATCAGCCAGCCATGGCATAACCAGTGAAGACTGGCTCAACACATTCAGTGGGCCTACAGAGGAAATGTCCTTGACTGTAATTGAAAAATCTCAAATCCATGCTTTTCTTTACGCGTCCCAGAAAATAACACAGAGACCAGGACAAAATAGTAATTGTTAACACTTTCAACGTACTGCTTGATTTTTGATTAAAAGAAAATGCTACAGCGCTTTATTTATTAATTACCTGGTCATTATCACCAATAGCATACAATTGAGCTACAAATGAGAACTTGCTGTCCGGCTGGACGTTGACAGTGCCCTCTGACCTTAGAAGGAGATCTTCCTTGCCTTCTAATAAATCAAAAGGAACAAAGTTTTACTTTTCAGAAGAAAAAACATGTTCAGATTGTTACTATATTTATGTTTTCAACTGTCGGGCGACATCATAGTGATTAGACATAGTTTGATTTTATGGCATGTTACTACACTGTAATAACTATCAGGGTGGTTTAACTTAAATTTTTAAGCTCAACTACTGACTGCCTTGAAAACACAAGTTACATAAACTTCAAGAAAAACTTTCATTCAACTCAATGAGGTAAGTTTTAAAAGTAGCCCAATTGATGGCCATTCATTTTTTTAACTTGACACTCCAAGTTGAAATGAATAACTGTATTACATTATCGACTCACCAAAACTCCCATTCTCTTGTCAAAGAAACTTGCAATAACATATCCTTTCAACTAGCATAACTCAGTTCTACCAGTTTGTTGTGTTTTCTGTGAAATTTGTTTATTTGTATAGTTTTGTTATTTCTTACTTGCATGTTTAAATTAAATGCTTACATTAAACCAGATCTGAAAAATGGCACAAGTAACACATTCTGAGAAGTTTAGGTTAGCAGCCTAATAGTGTTGTACCTCTTTAAGAGAGGCGTGTGCTGTGGTTCCATGTGATCTCTGCTTACCCTGTGAAAAGGAAGCGCGAGATTAGTTTGTTTGAACTAGATAAAGGAAGCAATGCCAGATTTTATTATAGCATCCAAAGAAAAGTTGGAGAATTTAGGAAATGTAACAGGAATAAAAAAGAAGAAGATATTATATCTAGATTAAGGTTTGGACATACAGGTTTAAACAGTACTCTTAAAATAATTAATAAACATGATACAGGTTTCTGTAGTTATTGTGGGAAATTAGAAACAATACAACATTTTTTTTTAGAATGTAGTAAGTATGTTCGAGAAAGGGAGGAGTTAATTAGAAATTTAAATAGGAATAAAAATAAATGAGATATTAGAAGTTTGCTTCAAAGATCATCGGGGGATGTAGTTTTTAATAGTATTTTTAATTTTCTAAGAAGAACATGTATTATGGGAAGATTATAGTGATTTTACATCTGATCCATACTCCAGTCTAGAAGGTGGCGGTAATGCACCTAAAAGTTGTTTGCCAACCGCCATAAAAAAACAAGAAGAAGAAGAAGAAGAAGAAGAAGAAGTTTGTTTGAACTTACTTTCGACTCGGTGTGCAGCCACTTGGTAAGCTCCATTAATTTCTTGCTTTCTTGCCTGCTTTCATGTTCGATGCTTCATATTGTCTGCTACGCTGTATTGTTGCACTGTGTTTACATCTGCTGGTTCCTTGTGTTGTAACGCTACGTTAAATTTGATAATGTTGGGCTCCGGTGGCATCCAAACTGTTTAGTTGCTGATAATTAATCAAAGTAAAAAGTTATGAATGGCGAAGCTGTAAGATAAACATTTGAACTTGTTACGTTGCCGTCTTATCCATGTTCGTTTCTTTAGCTTTAGAAATGTTTGACGAAGTGATGTGCAGATACAGGTGTTTGCCATGAGTGCTGTACTTCCTGTTTTGCTGCAGGGCATTGTGGGAACTGTAGTTTGGTGTAGCTATTGCAGAGAAGGACCAAAGAAAATAAAATGCATTTTTTGCATGGGACTTTTTAGTAGGATTTGAATATGGTGCATAATATTTGATATATGAAACATGTACATGAAGAATTTATGTTACATATTTGTATTTTGGTTAATGCATATGATTATCACTATGCTATTATTAGTTGATTTCAATTTGGTGATCTTTGTCAATGGATATGGGTTTTTATTTATTATTATTGCTTGTCGTTATTGGGCTATTATGGTGAGTGAGCTATGTGTGTGTTATGCATATGAGTAGTGAAAATGCATTTCTTACATTTCAGGTTTATTACCAGGTGCTGCTTTTCCCCTTTAAAGAAATAAAACAAACGAAAGTGGAATAACATAACTTAGTAATATCCTTTTTACACCGGGTTGCCCTTTCCGTGGGAAGAAATCGGAACACAGTTCTTTAATTCATTACCAATTGTTGTTTAAACTTAACACTGACTCAATAACTTGCTCTCTCTTGTTAAAGGAACATGCAATTACATATTATTTCAACTTCCATTTTAAAGTTAAAAACTGAATACACTTAGACCTCAACTGTTCAAAAACATTTATTTGAACAACTGTACCAATAGCTTGTTAGCCTGTACCACAAGATCTGTCTCACCACAAACAAAAAAAAAAAAGTTGTGGTGGAAAGTGTGCCAATAACCAGCACGCTAGTTTAAAATCGTGAGTCTGTTCATTGAAGTGCATTTGACATTTTAAAATCAATGCAGAAATTGACAGTTCTGTAGCAGTTCTTAAAACACTGCGTTTCTGAAACTTTGCATAAGTGCATATATCATTCTTGAAACACAGTAAACACAGGATGAAACAAGTCTGCCTAGGCAGATAGCAAATGAAGCCATCACTTCTAAACTGGCCATACAACATGAAGTTGCTTATTATCCGTTTGAAATCCTAAAGTGAATAAGTAAAAAAAAAAAAAAGACTCCCATTTTATAAAACTGTGACTAAAAGAAAATGCAGATTCCAATTCTCATACCTGACTCCACTGAAAACTGAGGCTAGTTAATAACTGAAAATGTAAAATTCTTGTGTTTCACCTTAAAGGTTCTTGCATTTTGATATAACTTGTCTCTGGCCAGTCAAGTACAATAAATTTTCAAGAAGCTTACTGTCTTTTCTCAAGCAATCTTAAACTGAAAACCCTGTGTGTGACTTTTTAATCATAGGACATAAGTTCAGCACCACACTGAAAGTTGGCATATATATATATTTTTAAATTTATTTTAAAGCAAAACAAACAGTGCAGAAACATTCTTACAGAAACTCTTTCCAGATGAGAAACTGAAAACTTGGAAGAGTTTACAGTTTGTTCCTAAGGATTCTGTTTCTCAAGCCATGCACTCGAGCCGAAGCCTGCTCTGGTTTTATCTTCATCACTACTTTCTGAACAAACTCAAAGGAATACTTCATGGCTTCTGGATACTTAAGATTGACACAGAAAGATGACACCCATAAGCATGGAGAAGCAATTTGCCACATCCCTCACATTGTGAAGCACAATGGTCTCCTCCACCACAACTGCCATATTGAAGACATCATGTGGAATGGTACCTTTCCCACATTCA